>APFE030405726.1:0-60286 GCA_000404065.3 Pinus taeda
GACAGGAGCGACACTTCTCCCACAGCAAACAGCGTTGGATCCCAGGTTGGTCTCCTTGATCGATTTCTAAATTGTATACCTAGGAACTTGCATGCAGCGTGTTTGATTGTCGCTAGACCCCTATGGGGCTAGTGGGATCCACCTCTGTCCGCAGAGGGGATTTACCTCCGCAACAATGACTAATACTCCAAAGGAAATCCAAGAAGATATTCCACCTAAACTTGCAGAACTCATTTCTAGATTTGAATGATTGTCCGTTACACCTGCACCTAGACCACCAAAGGGTACAACATTGTGTCTCTACACCTTCTCTGCCATTGTGTGCAATGCAACACAATCCTCCACATCTAGCTTATAGAGATTCTTTAAACGAACCCCATTATTCTTCACCTATCCCATGGCTATCTGTCTCAGGAATTCCTTTCCTTTATTGCAGATCACATGATAACCACAGTCTTCAAAAACTGCAATGGAGACAAGATTCTTCTTTAGACTCGAAATAAACATTACATCCTTGAGCCTGAGAGGGGAGCCCGACTCCGTTTGAAAGGTAACTATAGCAATATTGATCGTGTTTTACCTTCCATCATCTCCCATATCAATGTGCATCTAAATATCCTTCTCTTCCAAATCATTGAAAAAATATTTATTTCCCATCATATGGAATGAGGCACCGTTGTTGAGATACCACATGCTTCCCAGGATTGTTATAAACATTAATGCAATGAGAGTAAAATCAAGCTCGAACTATGAATCCAAATCTTCACCCACTACTCCACCTGATCTCTTCTTGTTTGTCTTCTTTGGTGGACATTTTGTGGCATAGTGCCCAAATTCATGACAACAAAAGCACTTGATTGTGGACAAGTCTTTCTACTTGCCCATTTGACTAGATGCTACTTTAGGCTGTTATTTATTCCCTTTCCATTTCTTTTCCTTTCTAGCCAAGTCACATTTATCATCATCCTCACCGTTCGATGAATTTGGGTCTCTGTTATTCTGCCTTATTTCCTCCTATACCAAATCAAATCACAGGCGGTCCCAATTTGGTAGTTTCTCCCTCCCACTCACCAAATCTTGGTAGTTTCGCCAACTCTTGGGAAGTCCTACAAGGGATAGACTCAAAAAATCATCCTATACTACAATAACCTAAAGTTTACCAAGTACATGATGTTATGTGAACCTGATCAGGTACGGTGGAATGGTCTCATTCCTCGACATCTTAATATTTTGAAGTTTTTTTGTGAGTTCCAATTTATTGTGGTCACTACTATTTTGGAAACATTGTGTCAGTGGTTGCCACCTTTCATATAGAGTCTCTTTTGTGTGGATATTTGAGACAATATGGTCTCATACTCCCTCTAATATGATTATCCTCACCTTGGCTACACATTTCTTCCATTCTTCCATATCCTTACCATCAGACGTTGTTGGCTTTAAAATATCATTATCAATGAATTCCTTCAACCCATTATCCTCCAGTACTCCCTCCATGTGGTCATTCGATGCAACATAATTCAAACCTCCCTAAATGGAATACTTGAGCCTTAGTCCATTGAAATCCATCTTCTCAATCCTGAAGAAAACTTGCAACACTGATCTTCAAATTTGAATCTCCTGTAATGAAAAATTCGAAATATCTACTCTATAGTGATTCCATCTATGATACCATGTAGAAATTAATGTCTAGATTCAGTACTACTCATTAAATTTACTAAATCACAAGACTTGAATCTACACTATTGATTTGCAGAAATTAATTGATCATCTTAACAAGAACCATAGACATGCAAAAGGAAACATCAGACATATACAAATATTTATCTAGCGTAAATAAACTTCTCAAAACCCCTTACTATCTATATTGCATTAATCATATAATAGAGATGAAATACATATGCTTACTCAAGCTTGAGCACAACCTACAAGTGTATAGTCTATCCCTCTACCTGATTGACTAGCTATGGCCAACACTA
This sequence comes from Pinus taeda, assembly GCA_000404065.3. Taxonomy (NCBI): domain Eukaryota; kingdom Viridiplantae; phylum Streptophyta; class Pinopsida; order Pinales; family Pinaceae; genus Pinus; species Pinus taeda. Next base: position 1,977 of record APFE030405726.1, read on the forward strand.
AGCCAATTTCAAGCACTCCAAGCTCCTATTTCCTTGCGTTTTTCCCTTGACAAATTGCCCCTATTTTTTAGGAATTTCCCACCATCGAATTGTGTAATTTCCTCGGGTCCTTCCTTTTACTATATGCACCACCTACACACATTGGAATGTGCTACAACTCTTAGTACACTGCCTTCGAATCTTAATCTCAACTAGGTCACTCGAATTATCTATGTGCAATAATTATTTTGGGTTGATTGATCAGTTACCCAGTTTATCACTGAGTGTAGTTGAAGTTCCACTTCCAGAACTTAACCTCGATTAATTCTTCTCATAGTTAGAACTAGTTAAGCTAACAATAACTCAAATTAACTAAAATATATTTCTACATATTCACAATTAAAGATATTGAACTGAACTCAAGCTTCCCGAACTCTTAACTGAGTTAACTAAGTGACAAGTGTCATGTCACCTCAGTTAACCACGTCTAATTTTTTAATAAAATAGAAATTCGAATTTTCTCTATTTTGACCAAGGTAAAGTCAAACTGACATTTTCTTGCTACATTTTCAACACTCCTTGCCCCTTTTTATCCTTTGAAAAGGACACCTTGCTAAACACCTCTATTCTCTAAACCATGGAATTATTGTTACATATATTTATCGCTCAGGTGCTCAGTATTTAGCACAAAAATCAAAGCTCTCATAATCACTTGGAACCTAAATAACCCCGTCCATCTCAGAGAAATGATCCCAACGCAACTCATTTCACTGAAAGCTGAGTTCATATGAGGAAGATATCATGTTTTGTCCTCTTTTCCAAATAGAAGAAATTTTTGAAAAAAAATATATTGTCATTGCACAGTCAGCAATCTGTACAATCTGTACTAATGATGTGGAAGGTCATTGGGCAAGGTCAAAGGTCAGTTAACTACCTATCAGGCTTCACCAAGTGTGAGATGGTGGTTGGTTTTCAAGTGTGGTGATGTGGCATATTTTCACTCATTTAGAATCGACCAATGAGGAGGGGACAAGTGGCAAGTCCGGAGGCCGCCACGTGTCCCTCCCCAAAGGTCACACTGGTCAACCAGTGCACAGTAAAATTTATGGCACGCAGGGGGGTCAAACCCAAGGCCTGCTCTGAGTAAACCTCATGACATACTGTTACACCATGCTACAAGTTCTTAACATATTATGGTCACATTATATATTTAAATTTTAATGTAAATGCGATTGGAGTTTGAGAGGGCCAACCCATGGTCCATCCCTCCCATATGGTCACTACACATAACCATCAAGCATTCAGTCACCATAACCACGCAGGTATTATGCTACCAATCACCATCTATCCACCATTGTGGAGACCACTAGCGTTAAGGCTAATGGTTAGCCATTAAAATGTGGATTTGTGAGCTAATCCACATTTAACTTCTAATTAATTGCACTTAATAATTAATTAAACTGCAGTTAGAATGGTGTTATATTTGGAGGAGAAACCAAATTTAGAGATTCCTCCAAAATTAATGGGACTAATTCGAGTTCATCCAGTTTTAGAAGAAGTTTACTAGGGAAAATAGTTTTGACCATAATTGCAGCAAAATTCGACCAAATTGAGATCAAGAAAAGGTGTTCCTAGCTGATTTGAGCATTCTGAGCACATTGAAGTAGGTTTCAGGGGCAGTAGAGTATTGTAAACATCACTTTTTCCATTATTGAGCTAATCAAAGGCCCAAGACATGGAAGTTGGACTAAGGAGATGTAGCCTAGGAGGGTTGAACTCCTTCATCAAAACACTATGTTAAGTGTTCATTTTGATGGGTTGTTGTGCATTTACTTATTGTTGTTCAACACTTGTTTGTCATGCTATTTTTCTCATGAAGTGCACTTAAAATTGGTAAAATTTAGCTGTTTACATTCACAAACACCATAAGGAAACCTATGCACATGAAGCAATTGACAAGAATTAATTTTTAAATATGAAGTTGAAATTAGAAGAATAAAACTAACATTCAACAACTAATCACGTTGGTATCAGAGCAAAGGTTATTTTCTTAATTGGTTGAGTTTGTGAAAGTAGGGTTTTAATGGTTGCAAATTGGTGATGCTTACAAGGTTAAAGTTGTAGAAAGGAGAAGGGAAACTATTAGTTGCAAATCCTGAGGTAATGCTGAGAATAAGGAGAGTCAAAAGCCCACAATCTCCACCCAAACCTCCAACTCTAGCTGCACTTGAAGCACCTCAAGTTTTACCTACAATTGAGATTGAGGGGTACAAGTAGTACTAGAAGTTTAGCTTGAATCCAAAGCCATCATGTCTCGAGCAATAGAGATTGAAGGTATTTTAGAAGAGGAAGCATTCAAGAAAGCTTTTTGTGACTTAACTAACATGGTTAGAGTCCTCTATGAATAGAGGAATACTAGAATGGCTAGAAAGAGTTCTAAGCCTCCACATGGAGAGGGAAGCTCGGGAGCTAAAAAAAGATCAAAAGAAGGATTAAAAGGGTAATGGAGGAAATCCTCTTTCATCTCCACCATATTCATCTTCCTCATCATCTTCATCATCCTCAGCATCTCAAACAACATAATCTTCCATTTCCACCACAAAAACTGTTCATAATCATTCAAAATCCCAAAGGAAAAAACACCCTTACTCAAATTAGAAATTAAGTTTGAACTTCCCATGTACAATGGTGAGGTGAATGCAGAAGGTTAGACAATTGGGTTCAACAATTATAGGTTTATTGGATAATTCAAAACCTTCAAGAAGATGACATAAAGATCCAGTTGGCTTCATTGAGGCTAGAAGGAGCAACATTAGCCTGGTAGGAAGGAAATACTCAAGAGGAAATGTGAATTCATGGTAATATATTGATTTCTTGGGTTGAATTTGTTTTGACAATTAAAATATAGTTCTATCCTTTAGCCTATATGCAAAAAGGAATTAAGTGTTGGTAAAATTTTAAGCAACTCAAAGGCCAAATAGTTCAAGACTGTAGCTAGGAGTTTAGAAAGAGGGCTTTGTTGTTAGGACTAAATTTGAATTCCAAAGATACACTATTGAGATATATTGGGGGTTTACATTGCTACTTAAAACATATTATCCTTATGTTCAATCCAAGCAATTTAGATGAGGTATGCATGAAAGCCACACACCTTGAAGCAAGAGGAAAGAACATTCATAAAGCGGGTAGTAAGAAGAAGCCATTCAAGTGTAAGGAGAAATATAAGGGAGGAAAATGGAAGGGAAAGAAGAATTGAAGTGTGAAGAAAGAAGGGGAGAAACCTATATGCCAACATTTTTCCAAAGTTGGGAATTATGAAACCCATTGTTGGAAATTACATCCTAAACTAAGGCCTAAGACATCAAACAATAAGGGAAAACAAAAGATGACCGCTACCACACAACATGATCTTGGATCATATTTTGGTGATGCGACCAAGATTTTAGCCACGATTAAAAAGGAAAAGAATTTGTTGCAAGCACTAGTTCCTCACATAGTCACAACAACACTCCAAATGAAGAATCAAGAATAGAGTTGTTCCATGTAAGGGTAATTTCAAATCATGCAAAGATTGATGCATTATTTGATGGTGGGTCACATTCAAACGTAATTTCAAAAGACTTGGTCAAAAATCTTAACCTCGAAACTATATTCCATCGTAAGCAATATCCATTGGGTTGGATAGTCAAATAATGCAAATTTACAGGTTACAAGGAAATTCTTATTCAAGTTTTCCATTACTGAAAAGTTCATTGATGAAGTTGAGTTAGATGTAGTTCCACTTGACATATCAAGAATCATCTAGGGTAGTCCTTATTTGTATGATAGGAAAGTAGTATTTTATCACCACGAGAAAAAATATATGTTGATCAAAGATGGGGAGGAGTATATTATGAGAGCCCATCGCAAAAAGTTGAACATTTATTTGGTTAATGCGGGGAAGATGAAGAGACTAGTAAATGCAAGCAAAAATTTTGTGCTTCTCATGATCAAGAAAAAGAATGATATTGATAATGAATATTTTGAAGGTTGTGATGACAAATTAAAATTTTGTTTGTTTGATGTGGTAAGCAAGCATGGCAATATGTTTTAGGAACAAAAGGTGTTACCTTTCAACAGGGGAATTCATCATGAGATACGGCTGCAGTAAGATCTTCTACTTCCAAACATTGTCATGTATCGCATGTCGATTATGGAGAGCATGGAAATCAAGAAGCAAATTCAATAATTGTTGAACAAAGGTATCATACACCCATCTACTTCACCATGTGGTTCACCCATTATCTTGGTGCCAAATAAGGATGGGACTTTGTGGATGTGTGTGGATTCCCGTGCAATGAACAAAATAATAGTAAAGAATCATTATCCATTCCCAATAATTGATGATTTTGATAACTTGAGGTATGCCAAGTATTTCACTGAGTTAGCCTTACGAAGTGGTTATCATCAAGTTAGAATAGCTGAAGAGGACATTTGGAAAACCACATTTAAAACTAAACGAGGATTTTTGAGTGGCTTGTTATGCCTTTTGGTCTTACAAATGATCTAGATACTTTCATGAGAGTTATGAATGATGTATTGAGGCCATTTCTAGATGAATTTTTCATTGTTTACTTAGATGATATTTTCATATTCACCAAATCCAAAGATGAAAATGTCATGCATGTGAACAAAGTACTTGATGTATTGAGAAAAGAACAATTGTTTTTAAAGATGTCGAAGTGTAAAATTGGCAAGACTTCTTTAGTGTATTTGGGACACATTGTTGGAGGAGCTAAGCTAAAGATAGACCCCTCTGAGTTTGAGTTCATTTTGAATTGGCCCAAGCTTAATACATTAACAGAGGTAAGAAGATTTCTTGCGGAAACACAATATTGGAGGAAATTTATTGCTAATTTTTCTTCCACTGGAGCTCAATTACATGCATTAACTAGTGTCATGAAATTCTTCCATTGGCAAGATGTATAATAGAAAGAATTTGATGCTTTAAAGAAAAATATTAGTTCAACACCAGTATTGGATCTTTTGGAGCTTTGACAACCATTTTAGATTCAAATAGATGCTAGTGATTACACCATGGGAGCAGTTCTTATACAGCATCGTAAGCCCATTTCATTTTGTTTTGAAATTTTTAATGGACCTTTGACTAACCATCCCACTTATGATAAAGAACTTTACGCATTGTTACAAAGTGTCAAAAAATGGAGACACTACATGATGGGGAAGGAGACCATTATCCATATCAACCATCAACCATTGCAGTACTACAGTCACAGTCAAAATTGTAGCAATCACGACACTTCAGATGAATGGGTTTTCTACAACTATTTCATTTGGTTAATAAGTACAAAAAGGGAATCTACAATAAGGTAGTTGATATGCTTTCTACACTTATTGTAAATTCATCTATTTTACTCAAGCACAATTCTATTTTGCATGAAAGTTACATTGAGGAATATTCATTTGATAATGAATTCCAAGATGTGTATGCAAGCTTAACGTGAGGAAACAAAATTGAAGAGTTATATCACCATGTACATAGCAGTTTGTTGTATCACTTGGGAAAGTTGTGTATTCCATAGTGAGAAATAAACAGTATCATAACAGAGGCACACACTTCATTGATTGCTGGACAATTTGGTGTAGGCAAGACAATAGCGAATCTCCAAAGGTATTGCTACTGACCACACATGTTTGATAATGTATCTCATTTCATTACAGGAAGTTATTTATGCGTAACAAGTAAGCCTAGAAATAGGAAACTAGGATTGTACACTCCACTTTCGGTACCTTCGTGTCCATGGGAGAGTATCACAATGGATTTTGTAGGAGGTCTTCCATTGTCAAGGAAAGGTCATGATTACTTGTATGTAGTTGTAGACAATTCATAAAGATGTGTATTCTAATGCCATGTAAAAAGAAAATACATCTAAACAAATAGCTCACATTTTCTTTCAAAATATTTGTGTTCATTTTGGTCTTCCTACTTTCATTGTAAGTGATCGAGATTCTCGATTTGGTAGGAATTTTTAGTCAAATTTGTGGGACATCATGGACACTAAGTTGAAGAAGAGTAAAACCTTTCATCTGCAAATAGATGGACAAACAGAGGTGTCAACAGGACAATCATTCATCTTCTTAGAGGATATTGTAGCAAACATCCCAAGTTGTGGGATGAACAATTTCATTACATACAACGTGAATAGAACAGAGCAAAGCATTCTTCCACAAATACATCTCCATTTGAGGCATGTTTTGGGAACTTGCCAAGATTGCCATTGGAATTCATCTTTGATAAATATGTCGCCATCGATGGTCATAGTGAAATCAATAAGGCAAGGATGTTCATTGAGCAAATTCAGTTGATACATCACACAGTGCAGGAACAACTTGAAAGAAGTTAAACTAGCTATAAGGGAAGGCATGACAAACACTGCGTCGATCATAAATTTCAAATTGGAGAAGAAGTTTGGTTATATATTAGCAAAAAGATACTTCAAGCGGAAGGTAAAAATATTAAGCTAATCTGTTATGGTCCTTTTAAAATTTCGGAAGGATTGGTAACAATGCATTTAAGCTAGATTTGGCTCCTTATATGCAAATATGTTTTGTTGTTAACGTTGAGAATTTGAGATTTTTTGAGCCTCCTGTTATTGAAGATAAAGGAGAGAATGTTTAGTTGCCATCAATAGATGATTTCATGCTAGAATATCCTGATGAGATTCAGCAGGATCTCATACTTGACAAAAGAACCAGAACTTCGAAAGGAGGGAATGTCGAATACCTTAGAGTAGGACTCAAAGGACAAAAGCCTTCTAAATTGAAATGGTTGTGGATCAAAAAGGTGAGGGAGTTGTACCCTCACCTGCTAAACAATTTATAGTATGTTTTGTGGTAAAAAAGGCTTCTAGTGGGGAGGAATGATCAGGTGCTCAATATTTAGCTCAAAAATCAAAGTTCTCAGAATTACTCAAAACATAAATGGTCACATCTGTCTCGAAAAAAGTATCCCAATGCAACTCGTTTCACAAAAAATCAAGTTCGTATGACGAAGATATCACGTTATGTCGACTTTGCTAAACAAAAGAAATTTTTGAAAAAAAATGTATAATCACTGCAGAGTCAGCAGTCTGTATTGCTGACATGGCAGTTGACTCGAAAAGATCAAAGTCTGGTCAACTACCTATCAGGTTTTTTGGTTTTCAAGTGAGGTGACGTGGTTTTTTTTAATTGGTTTAGAATGGACCAATGAGGAGGGGACAAGTGGCAAGCTCAGAGGGTGCCACATGTCCTTCCCCAAAGGTTGGGTTGGTCAATCGGTGTGTAGTGAAATTTATGGCAGCCCAAGGGGGTCGAACTCGAGACCTACTCCGACAAAACCTCATGACATACCATGACACCATGCTAAAGTTTCTTAACATATTATGGTCGTATTATATATTTAAAATTTAAAGTAAATGCAGTTGGGGGTTAGGAAGGCCAGCCCTCCCATATGATCACTACACATAAATGTCAAGCAGACAGTCACCAAAACCATCCAGGTATTTCTCTAACCATCACCATGTTCCCACCATTGTGGAGACCGCCAACATTAAGGCTAACAATTAGCCATTAAAATGAGAATTTACGAGCTAATCCATGTTTAACTGCTAATTAATTGCAGTTAATAATTAATTAATTTGTAGTTAGAATGCCATCATACTCGATGGAGTGACCAAATGGGACTAACTAGAGTTCCTCTAGTTTCAGAGGAGGTTTACGAGGGAAAAGCGTTTTGACCATAACTGAAGCAAAATTCGACCAAATTGAGATCGGGAAATGGTGTTCCTAGCTGACTTGAGCATTCTGAGCACATTGAAGTAGGTTTCAGGAGTAGTAGAATATTTTAAGCAACACTTTTCCATTGTTGAGCTAATACATAGGCCCAAACCATGGAAGTTGGACCAAGGAGATGTAGCCCAGGAGGGGTGAACTCCTTGATCAAAACATTATGTTAAGTGTTCATTTTGATGGTTTGCTATACATTTACTTGCTACTGTTCAACAATTGTTCTTCATGTTATTTTTCTCATGAATTTCACTTAAAACTTGATAAAATTTATTTGTTTACATTCACAAACACCATAAGGAAACCTATGCACATGAAGCAATTGATAAGAATTTATTTTTGAATATAAAGTTGAAATTAGCACAACAAAACCAACATCAAACAAGAGATCATTTTGGCTCAATACATTTTAACGACCAATACCTTTTATTGTTTGTGAATTATGTGTATTTTTAACCTCTTTACACAATAGTATTAAATATTAAAACTGAGAGGTGTGTGTGTGTGTGTGTGTGTGTGTATGTGTGTGTGTGTGTGTGTGTGTGTGTGTTGTCGTGTGTGTGTGTGTGTGTGTGTGTGTGTGTGTGTGTGTGTGTGTGTGTGTGTGTGTGTGTGTGTGTGTGTCTATATGTATGTTACATGTTAAGTAGTATGGGATTATGTTGTTCCTTAATGTTATATTTAAAATTTCTCCATATAGATTTGTCTTAATTTCATATTTATTACATTAGCTTTTTTATTAAATCAAAATTTTGAATGTGTAATTTTTTTAAAATGAAAAATTTGAAGAAAACTTTGTAATTGATTTAATTTGTCTTGAACCATATAAATATGTGATTAACATATATTATGATGGTTAAATATATATACACACATGTCAATTTCATGTTGAGCATCATCTTGAGAAATTACATATCAACTTCATGTTAAAAATGACACTAAAATTCCCCAATGGGGTTGAAAGTCAGTGACAGAAAGGAGTTGGTGGGGGCCTTGTCAAACTCAACCATGTGTCTTAATGGAACGTTCCATTCTCGCCTACCCTGGAAAAGGTGCATCAAAGTCTCTAGAGAAAATGAGGGTTATAATAGCTCAAGCATTTTGGTTTGGATATGTAACAACCTCCTCCCATATCTCCCCAAGCAACCGGTCAGTCAGGGTAAACATTCGTTGAGAGGCCACTATGATGAGATTCAACCTCCATGGTGAGTTTAAGGAAGTCAAATCAATGGAGCATGACACATAGTCATCCAACATAATCCACAAAACTTTCATAAGACAAGTCAGCAACTCAAACAACCTATCCCTAGGTCCTACTATTGCTTGAGAAACTTAGGGCACAATAACACTCCCCAAACACTACCTAGGTGTGTTATAATGCTCCATAGACACTGCCAAGGCAAGTTATAATGCTCTGCAAGAACTGGCCAGGTGACTTAGTCTCTAGAGTAATGCTCTGCTTGTAAGAATTCTAGGAATTAGGCCATGTTTTTCGGCCTAGAGCCCAAGATACTGCCCATAATGGAATGATCGCTTAAAATTTGTAAGAATACAAGGAAACAAGGGCACAAAAGAAATAATATGAATAAGACAATAATCAGACCCCTACTAGCCATGACAAGCATTTTTTCAAACATATCATCGACATGTAATCTACAGGTTTAAATAACAGAGTTAAGTGTAGGGATCTTATATTTATCTGAGAATCACTATGAGCCATTGTTTCATCATTCCATATTCTGCATTATCATCTATTAGGTCACAGACATATTATCCATTCACATACAAGTAAAAACATGTTGATATCCATACATAGTTGATGTCATAAAATGTAGATATAACCAACATAATAGGAACAGAAATACAATGGACATATCAACCATCAAATCCATAAATACATCAACACCTTTACACATGAAAATCAAGGGAATCGATTTGTCATTAATGAATGCAATGAAGCAGCCGGAGATGGAACTACCAAGTTCCACCCAACTATAGAATGGCTGAGCCAAATATTTCTTCAGCCATTCACCCCTGTGCCATATTCCAACCAATAATGTGGGATGCCATAGAACACATCAATCAAAACTCGTCCACGTCTTCCAAAGGCCATTCATGTCAACCCATCAAACATTGGTTCCTCCTCATAGTTGGACATCACCAAAAACCATCATCAGATTCGTCTCCATCCAAGCCTTCCAGGGCTTCGAGAGCATTTGTCCAACCAATGGTTCTAGGACTAGTAACTCAACCCACAACTTATATAGGGCTTCCAGACAATTTGTCCAACCAAGGCTTCCAGGACTAGTAACTCAATCCACCAAGGCATTCTAGAGCACTTTTCCAAGTAGGGCTTCTAGGACTAGTAGCTCAAACCAAGATTTTATAGGGCTTCTAGACCATTTGTTCAACCGGGGCTTCCAGGACTAATAATTCAACCCAAGCTAATGAAACATGAGCACAAACTGAAAAAAAAAAAAAAACAATGAAAGTAAACACACAATCAACATGGCTATTGAGGAAATGGAAATGCTAGGAAATCCACTGTTGGTCTTGGAAATCCTACATTCTAATGACAGATCACAACTAAGAAACCATATGCATATCCCATGCATGCCAGAAATAGTGAAAAAATCATACATGCAAATCAGTACCTATAAGAAAATCTAACGTAGTTGTTGACTATGGTGCCCTTTTGCGCTTTCCTACTCTTCCTTTGCCTTCTTTCTCCGAGAATGTAAATATGCCACAACCACCAAGAGTACTCCATGAAAACTCTAAGTCTTCAAGAGTATGAGAGAGAGCTTCAACACTGAACTAACAAAAGGTTCACACTGAAAGGAAGAAGCTTGCCCACTGATCCTCAATTGCGGAGATAGGGCTAACATGTAGGCACTACGCAGCACCAACACAGTACATTCCAACGATGTCACTACAACGATTTTTAAATGCGGAGATAGGACTAACACGCAGGCACTGCGCAGTCCCCACAGCACCAACACGGAATTAAGCCAACGAACCAAGGATTTGCAGCATGGTGAGAAGGCAAGCATGCAGGAAGCACTGCACAGCCCAAGGGAGGTAGTAACCAGCTTGGGCCAGTGTAAAACAGAAAACAAAAGCATTATATCAGGTAGTGCCCTACCTCACAGTGATGTAACAAGCAACCTGGATGACAGCGAATTGCATGAAGAAACTATGCGCAGCAATAAGGAAGACATAAACTCATCTGAAGCTGGAGCAAGCAGAATGTGGAGCGCTCATCCTTCCAGGTATGTAACTAATGCCAAACTAAATAGATGGTTAGGTAATAAACCCAATATTAATAATGAATTAGATGAAATGAATAAAAACAACAATTTTGTAAGTACTTTTCAGAATAATAAGGTAGATAACTGGGAAATAGAAAATAACCCTAAAATTGGAAACCTGGATTCCTCAGCCTTGAACAAGAAAGTGATTAATATATCCTCTTATGAGCTGAAGAAGGAAGAAGTAGAGGTCCTCAACAAAGGTCTTAATTTCGCCTTGGCCCCTAACAAAATCCCCAATGAAGAAATCATTTGCAACTTAGAAGATGGAATCAAGAACCTTAAAGATGAAGATAAAGAACTCATTAGACAAGAGTGTGCGGTTATCCTAAGAAAAGACAAGCCCCCTAAAAGAAACCTAAATCTTGAGCAGCTAAAAGCCCTAAAAAGTCTTAGAAATAATAAGGACATTGTAATTCTAAAGGCTAACAAAGGCGGCGCCACAGTCATTATGAATCATGAAGATTACATTAACAAAATGAAAGACCACTTATATAATAGTGGTAGCTACAAGAAATTAGAGAAAAACCCCATCTCCAAAATCGCTAACCTAGTAAAGAAAGCCATTAAAGAAACCAATATTGATGATAAACTAAAAAAGAGATTGACTCCTAATAGTGAAATCACCCATAGGATCTATGGTGCCCCTAAAATTCATAAAAAATATGTCCCCTTAAGACCTATAGTCAACACTATAGGGTCCCCCACTTATGAGTTAGCTAAGTATGTCGCTAGCATTCTGTCCCCGCTAGTGGGCAAGACTAGATCTTACATTAAAGATTCCAATCAATTTGTAAAAAACATTAAAAATACCAAGCTTGATCCGGGAGATAAAATCGTTAGCTTTGACGTAGTCCATCTCTTCACCAAAATCCCCTTAAATGAATCAATTCAGGTGGTTAAAGAAGTAGCAGACCCCCAGACTGCAAAATTAGCCGAAATTTGTCTCCGCTCCACCTTCTTCTCCTTCCAGGGTGAAATATTTGAACAAACTACCGGTGTAGCTATGGGATCACCTCTCTCGCCAATAGTGGCAAACCTTTTCATGGAAAAATTTGAGAAGAAGGCGCTAGATTCATATCCATTAAAACCCAAATCTTGGGTCAGGTTTGTGGATGACACCAGTGTCAACTGGCCCCACGGCGAGAATGAACTAAACAAGTTTTTGGACCATCTCAATAGCATGTCTGAAGACATCAAATTTACAATGGAAGTAGAAGAAAACAATTGCATTCCATTCTTGGACATTCTCCTCATAAGAAGAAAGGATGGTTCCATAGGTCACAAAGTTTTTAGAAAGAAAGCCCATACCGATAACTACCTGCATGCCGATTCTCATCACCACCCAGCCTAGAAAATGGGGGTTCTGCAAACCCTCTTCACTAGGGCTTGTAGAATTTCTGATATAAACCATACCGAAGAAGAAATTTCTTACCTAAAAAGAACATTTGCCAACCTAGGGTACAACAATAAAAACATATGCAAAGCCATTCAAAAGACCAAATATGATAATAATAGAAACAAGGTGAAAGACCCCCCAACCTCTAATGCCTACCTTCCTTACATACAAGGAGTCACTGACAAGATAGCAAAAATCCTCAATAAGAAAAATATAAAGACTGCGTTCAAACCCTGGTCTACCATTAAGCAAAGGATGAAATCTGTTAAGGAAACCCAAGATCAACTTCAGCAAAAAGGAGTATATATCATCAATTGCTCTTGTGGGGATCAATACATAGGAGAAACAGGTAGATCCGTAAGGATTAGGCTCAAAGAGCATAGTGCAAATATCCGTAATGAAAGAACCCGATCTTCAGCCTTGGCTGAGCATGTGGGCAAAACTAATCACCATATATACCTTGAAGACGCCAAGGTCATTGCTAATGAAGATCATCATTTCAAGCGTAAGGTTAGAGAAGCTAAAAAATCATAAAACATCCTCGAAACCTTAATAGGGATGGAGGCTTGGAAATCAGCAAAAGTTGGAACTCCTTGCTCACCCCCTAGGAATAATTGCATTAGGTCTCCATAAAATTATAAATTAAAAACTGGTAGCTAGATTAGATATGGACCCCAGTTCTAGCTTGATAGCTAACAAAAATAACTTATTTCCTATGGTATTTCATCAAAGCATCCTGGTAGATGAATAAAATAACCTTAAAAATATAATAAATTAACTTTGATGCTCATTAGAAACCTTAGACAAAAAGAATATTGAAGATAAATAAAGATAATTATTATATAAATAATATTAATAAACATAAATTAATTAGCTAGCAATAACATTAATTATAAATATTAATAATGTATAAATATAAATAATAGACAATAAGAATATATAATAAAATTATATATAAGAACAATTAAATTATAGTTAAAAATATAAATAAGAATAATATAAATATTAATGAAAATTTAATAAGTACAATTAGGATGGATATATTAATAATAAATAATACAATTAATAATTAATAAGAATAAATATAATAATTAGAGATAAGAACAATAATTATAGATAGGAACAATAATAAGGACAGTTAAAAATAATAATAATAAGAATATAAATTATAATAATTAACATAGGATTAATTAAGTCAAATAATAAATATAATTAAATAACAGATATAATAATATAAATAATAAATTATAAGAATAAATAACAATAATGGATAGGAATAAATGATAATATAAATAATAATAAGATGAATTAATAATAAATAACTAAGAATAAATAATAAATATGAATAATACTATTAATAATAATAATTATATAAGATATAATAATTTAACATAATTAATTATCTACAATTAGAGTAAATATTGCTTAAAATAAATAATAATTAATTATAATAATAATAATTATAAATAAATATATAGGCTTAATAACTATATAAATATAATAACATAAAACGCTAATCTTGAACGAGAATTTTAGAATCAACTAAAAAATTATATATAAATAGGATTGTGACTAATATGTTTTAATACCATAATTTAAATAAGTAATTAAAACAATAATATTAATAATAAATATATTGATTATTAATAATAAATTAATTATTAATAATATAAAACAATGAAAGTTAATGTTTAGATAATAATATAAATGTATTAAAATTATAATTAACAATCAGTGAGTCAGCCATTTTATCTGTACATCTAACCTCTTTCATATTTATACCTAACCCTTTTCCTTCTTTTCTCCGTACAATAGTCCTGATGATGAGTCTGGGTTTAGACTCGAAACGTCGACCATATAAAAAAGAGCACTGTAGAAAATCCGAACTCTTCTCTAAAGCCTTTTTATTAATGAAGACTCTATTTTCTTCATTTTCATTATTTTCGTTCATTTCCTCCTCACATGCAACTTGTGACCTTTCACCTTCCTTTTCTCCTAATTTAGTTTATTTTGATAGATAAAATGCCAATTAATGCCTCATGCCTTTCCAGAACCTTAGCCATTACCTTTGCCAATTTCCTTAGCCATTATAAATCGAATCAACACCCACTGGGATGTTTCCCCCACCATCAGCTTGGAATAGGTGTCCCATCATCTATGGTATTTATATATTATTACATGGAATTTTCACTGGGGTTGTTACATAGTCCTCCCCCTTGGGGGAACACTGTGCTTGGTGTTTAATGACAACTATAACCAAAATATTATTGAAAACAAAACATACTACCCATGGAGATTTATAACACATCTCGTTGTAGTATTTACAACGAAATACCTACTCCAAATAAAAACATCATGAAAACATGACCAAATAACAACCATACCACATACCGGAGCTTTATGACATAACGCATTATGGTATTTATAATAATCAGATATACACATATGCACATATGTACATTTTATCAACCAACAAATAAAAGAATATGATGCCTGCATCCATAACAAGGGAATCCATAGGCTCACACATCCACCCTCAATGTAATATTAGGATTCACCTCCTTCCCAGGAAATCCAAAATCCACTTCAAAGTCAAATCTACATCTAATTTCCAACATTGCAATCTCTCATCACTTCTCCTCTCAGTCAACATTTATCGACTCATTTCTCTAGGGAACACTACCAATGTGAATCTAATTCCATTTGGAAATACTAATGACCAAAACAAATATATCTGCAACCTTCCATTCTCTACTACATATTCCCTTAGGAAATCCAGTCACCCCTTTCGTGTAGTCATTCACCTCCCAAGATCCACTGGCACCCCCATTCGTGGCAGTCCATCCCTTGTTAAGGCTTCCTCGCAAAAGAAGGCACAATAATTAAACCATCATATTGGTCATATCATGCTCATGGCAATCCATGGACACTATTGGGTACTAATGTCCCACAATGGCCCTCCTCCTAAAGTAGTCTACCAACAAACTGCTGCATTTTCCAATTTCTTTCACTACTACTTCCAGTTCTTGTAATCGATTTCAATTACGCAACCAAGCATGTTCATGCATTCCTATTCCAAGCACATAAATTCCATTAGATTCAAAATAAATTGAATTAACTTCAAATCATACCTCATTGGTAGCTCGTCAATAAGGTACACTTGCAATCCTATTTACTTCCACTCACAACAAGTCAAAATAACATCATTGACCAAATCAATATGTATAAAATATCACATCATGTTAACTCAAAACGTAACCACCATAGATCAAAATCATAAATCAAATGTAACCATCATAAACCAAAATCATAATTCACATGTAATCATCAGATACCAGAATTAAAAATCATATGCATAATAACAATGAAACAAAACAATGATACATATCCTTTAATCAACCCTTAGCTTCCACCTTTGTCCATATTCTATACACACCTTGGATCGGTTTCCACACCCGACCAACACCCATTGCCTTTTCGTCAACTAGGTGAACATATGCATAGTGTCCATCACACACATACAACCACACATGACATACAACTCCATTCAATAAATGAACCTATCATGACATATGGCACATACACCTACACCTAGTGCATGCAATACAATACATATGCCTATATCTAGTGCATAACACAATACATACACCTACATCTGACATACAACAAAACCTAATACATCTATACCTGATCTACAACACCACACAACACATGCACCTACACAATGCACATCCATAGTGGCACATGCCCTCAACATAGCATGCATGACATGCACACAATACCACACGTGCACCAGTACCATATGTACAACATGTAAATAGTATCGCTTATACACCACACCACTTGCACAACGTGTGCACAACATCACATGTACATGATGCCACCTACACAATGTGTACACACCACCACATGTACACTACACCACTTGTACAACGTGTACACAATATCATATGTACACAATGCCACATGCATGACATGTACACAACACCACCTACACAAAACGCCACTTGTAACATGTGCACAATACCACATGAACACAAGACCACTTGTAAAATCATGCGCACCACACCATATGTACCTATCACCACATGTATAACATGCACGCCATACCACATGAACATAGCAAAGAATATCCAACATATACATAGCATCATATGTACACAACACCACATATCTAGCACACGTAGAGCAACGTACATATACAAAACGCATATCCATCATGCACACAGTACAATATGTACACAACACCATATATCCAAATATACATAGCACCATCTATACCCAACACTGAATGTGCAACATTCATACAACACTATCTGTACTATCACCATATACATAACATCACATAAATAACATGTAGACATGCTATATATGCAAAACAACATGTGCACACAACATCACAAATGCAACATGTACAACATATACAACATATGCATAACAATAATACCATACATCCCATGCTTGTCCCAACATGTCGAAAACCACACCGCTTTCATTTTACATATGTATCCCTCATTATAACTAGTCCATAACATAGACATAATATAATCACATAATATCAACTCATAACCACATGAAAATGACCTCATATATTTTTCATGACTACTCTTCCCACTTGATTCCTTATGAACCAGAAACCTCTTCATGCCATTCACTTGCAAAAGAAATTATTCCTCTAGAAGAATGATCCCTGACAATCCCTATCCAACAGTGACATAGATACATACATATATAATCATTAAAATAAAGCAGTCATGATCTTGTGAGATAAAGACATACATACATTCATGTATACATATATAAACATCTGCATAATCATGAGCATAACATAATTACGAGATAACATAAGATCTAGGTTAAGAGAACTTCCTTTATTCATGCAACAGATGTGCAACATTGAGAACAATAGTTCCTGACATAGGCAAGGCATATGAAACCTCAAATCCATTTACTTTTCCGTTTCCTATTGCCTTTCTCATGATTATACTAGCACCGTCCATTTTCCACAATGAACTGAGCAAGTCCAACCTACTACCATAGTCTTACCTTCTTTTTCTCTTACTGAAGCACCGAGATTCATCCAAGTCTTGCATCACCTATCAAGTACCACACATCTCTCCTCGAGCTCCATTAAATTTCCTCTTTGCCCAGACAATTCCCAAGGCTCAAAACATAAAATGAAATACAAGAAACAAACAAGAAGAAAATTATGGAAACGAATAACAACACAAGTTACTCTGCAACAAAGTGGCATGATCATGCATTATACATAACAAAACTGTAAATTAAGCATAAGAAAATAACAAAATACCAAAATTACAAGACTAAAAACACCATGACTGGATCCCCATGGTTCCCAAGGATATCTCAACTTGAGCCTTATTTAATATTTCATGGCAATTTCCTTTGTCATGCAATCCCTTGCATCATACTGCAATAAACACATAACTGTAAGTGCATATATGACATAGAAATACACCAGTTACCTAATCTTGTTGTAACAAGCATGTTGCCCTGCAATTGAACACATACACGCCATCTCTCAAGGGACTCGAATTCCCTTGACATATCCACTAGAACTAAATACTAGCTAATACACTTCTCAAGTACATGTTCACGAATATAGCATTAATGTCAGACAAAATTAAGGTTAAGAAAAATTCATTTATGTAAAGAAGTCATTCATTTTGAATGAGGGTTCCCAAACATAGCCACTGGAATTCTTACCAAATTCCTCTCTTTTACCATTTATCTTGTTGCAATTGAGGCTTACTATGTAATGTCACATCACCTAACTGTTATTTATACAAACATATCAACTATTACCTTGTCATATAAATACCAAGCATGTTACCCTACAACTTCTCACACATGTAAACCACATGTTCCAAATATCAAGACAATCTTATCTATCAATTTGAAATCAACCTTTATCAATACTAACCATATGTCATAATCCATAGTGAACACATAGTCATTAGACATAATGATACAACTATCACCTACTTATACTCTAGTACATATAAACTATCTCAACACATATGTATTAGTACATTCATATTAAAGCAAGATCATTTGAAGATATACCCATATTATGAAATTCATTAAACATTCAACCAAACTGCAAACATACCATGTTAAATAAATCAACTAGACACCAAAATCTCAAACACCAAATAGATGTCATAGTCAAACAATTAAGCACCAAGTACATGACATAAGCAAGCACATATCTTAATGCATCTCAGGGGAGGCAATCTCGTCTACATAGTCAATCCAGGTTATCACGATAGAACTTCACAACGTATTCACATAAATCATGATATCCATAATAGTAACTAACAAACATGTTCGCATTATAATCTCATAAGCATCTGTCATTGATGCATAATAATCATATATGTATGATCAGTCTAGATTAGTACAATACCATATTGAAAATATCTCAGATCATACCTGAGTATCACAACCATAACCATCTGCATAGGTCAAACTAGGTTAGCACAATACATATAACATCAAGATCTTTAATGTAATGAGCATAACCATCACACATATGACCAATCCAAATTACAACATCGAGATCTCAATGAAGTAACCCTAATCATCAAGCTATCTAACTTAAACAAAAAAAATAAATGCATACAAGCACATGTTACTATCATTCATGACTATCTCACAGATGTGCATATGACTATACTATTCAACTATCATCTATCATATATGTAACCATAACATCAAATGGCGTACATAAACCTAATGTATATAAACCTAATGAATATAACAATCCTTAACATAAATACTTGCATGCCAAACATGCAATACCTAAATGAGGATATTCTCTTATCCCAAAGTCTAATGCTATAACCTCATTATGATGATCTGCACCTCCTGCTCTATCTCATTCAACATATTAGCATCACAACATACCAATAGCACCGTGATTACCTAAGTTTCATACCATGACTTCACAAGGCATATTTGACTACTATTCATTCATAACTATAACCAAGGCTATACATGCGTAACAACTACATATATACATATAATAGATGAGTACAAAACCATATACTAACCATTCTAGCTAGGGTCTAGTCATCAATACATGACCATATCAACTATGCAAACCATGACCTCACGCATGACAACAACAACCACATCACATGCACTAAAAAACATGTGAACACTAATGTTCCTAATACTACATAATCAGCCATACATGCATGAAGACATACTCCACGACAACGCCTTCAACCTTCACATGGCTACATCACTAAAACCATGATCAACAACATGCAAGGGCAACAAGCACATCGACTATAGCACAAGAGAAACACATGCAACCAACATTAATGCATGGAAAACACACAACCCAAGGAGAGTGAAACCACGCTATGATACCACTCTGTAACACCCTCCTCCCACATCTATGCAGGCAACCGGCCAGCCAGGGTAAACATGCGATGAGAGGCCACTATGATGATATTCAACCTCCTTTGTGAATTTAAGGAAATGGAATCCACAAAGCATGACACAAAGCTATCAAACATCATCCACAAAACCTTAAGAAGACAATTCAGCAACTCAGACAGTCTGTCCCTGGATCCTACTATTGTTCGAGAAACTTAGGGCAGAGTAACACTCCCTAGACACTGTCAAGGCGAGTTATAACACTCCCCAGCCACTTCCAAGTTGAGTTATAACTCTGCCCAGACACTTCCCAAGTAAGTTAGTCTTTAAACTATTTCTTTTTTGCTAGCATTGCAAGAATTGGACCACCTTTTTTGACCCAAAGACCAAGACAGTGCCCATAATGGAATGATCACTTAAATTGGTAAGAATACAAGGGAACAAGGGAAAAAAATAATAAGATGAATGAAACCATAACTAGACCCCTACTAGCCATGAAAAGCCTTTCGTCAAACATATCATCGACATGCAATCTATAGGTTTAAATAACAGAATTGAGTGTAGGGATCTTATACTTAATTGAGAATCGCTATGAACCATTGTTTCGTCATGCCATTTGTTGCATTAGCATCTATTAGGTCATAGGCATATTATCCATTCACATATAAGTAAAAAGATGATGAGAGCCATACATAGTTGTTGTCATAATATGCGCATCTATCCAACATAATATGAACATAAATACAATAAACATATCAGCCATCAAATCCATAAATACATTAGTACCCTTACACATGAAAATGAAGAGAATGTATTTGTCATTAATGAATGCAATGAAACAACCAAAGATGGTACTATCATGTTCCACCCCACTGAAGAATGGCTGAGCCAAATCTCTCTTCATCCATTCACCCTCGTGTCATATTCCAAGCATGAATGTGGGATCTCATAGAACAAATCAATTAAAATTCATCCAAGGCTTCGAGAGGCCATCCAAAACAACCCATTAGATAGTGATTCCTCCTCACATTCGGACATCACCAGAAACCATCATCAGATTGGTCTCCATCCAATCCATCGAGGGATTCCAGAGCATTTGTCCAACCAAGGCTTCAAGAACTAGTATCTCAACCCACACCTTATACATGGCTTCCAAGAGTGTTTGTCCAACCAAGGCTTCCAAGACTAGTAACTCAACTCACAAATGGCTTCTAGAGCATTTTTCTAACTAGGGCTTCAAGGACTAGTAACTCAACACAAGTTGTTACAGGGCTTCTAGAGTGTTTGTTAACTAGGGCTTTCAAGACTAATAACTCAACCCAATCTAAGGAAACATGAGAACCAATGAAAACAAAATAATGAAAGTAAACCCACAATGACCATGGCTATCTAGTAAATGGCAAGGCTAGGCAATCCACTTTCGGTCCAAGAATTCCTCGATGTCAATGATAGATAATGACCAAGAAACCACATGCATATGTCATGCATGCCAAAACTAGTGAAGAAAGCATACATGCAACTTACTACCTACAAGCAAATATGATGTAGCTGATAATGATGATGCCTGATTATGCTTTCCTGCTCTTCCTTTGACTTCTTGCTCCAATAATCCAAGTATTCCACACCCACCAATAGTTCTCCAAGGGAATTCAAAGTCTTCAAATGTATGAGTGGGAGAGAGAATAATGAGAGAGCTCCAACACCAAATTGACAAAAGGTTCACACTGAAAGGAAGAAGCTTGCCCACTAATCCTCAAAAGAATTTTTATCAATGAGGCCTCTATTTTCTTCATTTGCCATTATTTTCCTTGATTTCCTCCTCACATGCAACCCATGACCTTTCACCTTCATTTTCTCCTAATTTCCTTTATTTTCAAAAATAAAATGTCAAATAATGCCTCATGCCTTTCCAAAACATTAGCCATTACCTTTGCCAATTTCCTTAGCCATTATAAGTTGAATCAACACCCACTAGGATGTTTCCCCTACCATTCATCTTGTAATACATCTCCCATAATTTGTGGTATTTATATATTTTTACATGGAATTTTCACTAGGGCTGTTATAGGATACCATTGTTTACTGAAGGTTATGGAATTGGGGATGTTGAAATCTCTTAATAATTTTCTTTTTCAGGGTTGCATTATGTTGTGCCATCCCCTGAATGGCAAGCTACGAAGAACTCTCGAGGAGTTCAAGAGAACCTTTTGTAGCTGTTAATGTTAGTGGCAAGGCTTAATGTGAGAAAGTGTGGGATCCGAGCTTGAGGTGGTGACATCCTACTACACATGGTGTCGCAGTTTCCTGGTTGGACTGTAATTGCCAAAGCAAGGAAAGAAAGGGGGGTGGATTGGGAGATGACTCTAGCAATTATTCTCTACTAAGATTCATCTATCCTGAAATAAGTAAAGTGCATGTATGTTCTTATAGTTGGAGTGTTCAATTTTTTGTTTGGTATATAGAATTATGTTGGGTTGTCACAGAGTATCTCACTGATAAAGTGTGGAGAGTGCATTTGGTGTTGGGTTCTCTAGGAAAAAATCCTATTATCAAACTTAGGTTCCTGTGAGAGTTTTGGGTGTGGAAGGGGATTTTCTTTTTAGTGCTACGAGTGGACTAGAGAGGTGTGTGCTTCTACAAAGAAAATAATTGGCCTCTATTCGTGGGTAGTAATCTGGAAGATATTGGACCTCGGTTTTGTGTGTAGAGTCTTAGGAGTGTTGGGGATGACATTGGTGTGGTAACCTGGAGTAGTAGGGTGCATTAGGGGTGGTATCGTCTAGACAATTGGTTGAATTCATACTATTCTAACTCCATGCTTTGATAGTGAAGATGCACTCGATAAGGTTAAGGACCATGGGGCAAAGTGGTAGTTCATCATGGAGGTAATCATGACCTGGGGAAGAGGTCGATCCACCACTTGAGAACTCAACTGTAGAATCAAGATGCCTCCCCCATTCGATTTTTTGGATGAATGCATACAACAGATTTCAATTCTTTTGGAATAATGTTCTCATGCCAGGCATGCAAATAACAAAGTCATTGGATTCATGAATGAATTATATAAAAGTAAATGGTGTGTGATGGACAGGTTGGCTTCTCTTTACCACGAGAGAAATAAGATGTACGAAAGGCTAGAAAGATTAGGAGGAATATTATAGCATATGGAAGCTCATGTCCATGATGCTTTCTTCCCTCTTTTGTGAGTAGGAAATGGGTAGGGAATGCTATTTCTATCTCTCCTTCTTGATCAGGGATGAAAATTGGTTCCTTTCAGGTTCTTGGGACTCTTTGTTTATTTTGGGCTATCCATTTATGGTTATCTAGTTCGCTCTATTTGTTTGCAATGTGGTTTTTCTATTACATTTGGGACAAAAAATCTAGTAGGAATAAGGCTTGCAATTTTTTGTTATGTAGCTCCTCACAAATTGACATTGATCTGTATGAATGTTGATTTTCAAATAAATAAATAAACGACACTAAATATTTTTGTTATTGAGATATACATTTTTAAATACGACATATTAATTGAATACAAAATAGATTATACATTTATTGTAATGTCAATATTATTTCTAGATATCATGTATGAACCCCATATTGATAGGTGAAGGAGCTACACATATCTCTAGTATGTTCACGTCAAAAACCCTGCAATCTAAAGAATAATGAACAATCATATCTTTTCTAGTGGTCACAAAACTAAAAATCCATAATTTTGTGCTAATTCAATGATCCAAAGTTTATTGTACATATCGATATGTCAATCACAAAACAAGTTCACATGCTTTCTTTCAATTTAAATAATTAGCTCACACTTCAAATAGAATTCTTAGACTCACAACCATGCATGAACTCTCATTCATTAAACTAGGTTTGAACATACATATGCTCAGAGGCATTCGATCTCTCTCTTCACTCTTTATGGTTTGATTTCACATTCATTTGGTCATTAGTTTTCCCCTTATGCTTACAATATTTATAATAACATATACATATTACAAACAAAATAAATATTCCTAGATCCATAAATCAATCCAAAAATCACTTATGCTTTTCAAGATAGACTCGCTTTTTCCTTATTCACAAAATCTTGCCTATACATAACTTTTCTAAATCCTAAAATCACCCCAATAGTTTCTAATATTTCTAAACTTTTTCTTATCCTAAAACCTTGCTAATTGCTACCAATAATTTTTTCTCCTACAACCTCCCATGATTTCTTTCGTAAATTTTTTCATGACTTAAAAGGTAGATTTCCTTTTTAAAAATCTTATCTCTATCTATAGTTATTTAAGGAATAAAGAAATTAAAATTATCTACAGTAAGGAAACATAATTTCTTTTTCCATGTTAAGACCTAGTGAGCTTTGTCTCAAAAAAACTTAATGACTTGGAATCTCTAATGCTCGTGCATCATATTTACATGGATAAATATCTTTTACTTAGTAATATGAGAAAAATAGGTGTATATTTAAAAATATACTATAGAAAAAAACACATTTTAGTGCGGATAAAATGAATGATAAACAAAATATGTTTAATTAAAATATACCTTAAAACATTATAAATATAAGCTTAACCTAAACTTAAATCTATTTTTATAAACTTCGAAAAAAGAAATGTTATATAAAATAAAGATTAATATAAATTAAAAATTATTCTAGTTTTAATTTTATTAACTTAAAGGTGGTTAACATGATTATATTAAAGAGATTTATCTTAAAATAATAATGATTAATAAAATTCAAATATGTAATTTCAATTATTCAAAGATTAGGAACCATGTAAAGTGGTTTTAATTTGATTAAATAGGAATTATAATCCTCTCAACATGGTCGTAAATTCTCTATTAAATACTAACTTGTGGGTAGTTAACATTAGTCCAAGAAATTTTAATCATACCAATTTGTAATGTATCTCTGAATTTACATAAATATGTAAATTTGTTTTTGTCGCTTTTAATGAATTAACGTTGGCCTGTTATTATTAGTAAATCGTATCTCCTTAATTTTTTTATCAAACAATTTTTTATAAATACCTTCTATCCTAGTTACTTACTAATCATTGGTTGTAAGACCTTGGAGCTCATTGTTTGAAAACATGTGTCGTATGTGATACAAATTTTCCGCCCTATACAGAGGTCAAGGTCTTTACAATAGTCATGTTTGTTCTTTTTTATTTATTAGAAAATGTGAAACTTTCGAGGTTGAACCAACCGTAATCGAACAAGCAACCATCTAAAGTGGAGTCATAAGTCATATGCATTACCATTGCACCACAGATCCATCTAAATTGGAGTCATAAGTCGTATGCATTACCATTGCACCACAGATCCCTATACTTCAGTGACGCTTGAAATTCGCAATGATGTCGGTCCTATTCTACCGGCCGAGCATACACTTATTTCTTTTAACCCATCCATCTGACGGGGTCACAAAGGGACGGCTCAGATAGTTCATGATAATGGAATGATGTTGCTGGCACAAAGAAACATACCGATCTGGTTGAATATCCTCCCCAATTTGTCATTTGGCAATGGTCGGTCTCCGAAAACAAATACTTCCATGATGATAGTGTAATGTTTAATATCTATAACTATGCTTCCCTGGTAATCGATAGCGCTTGGATTCCACAGTGAGTTGGTTTCAGCCATAACATCTCCAGCTGTAAGTGACAGGTAAATTCATAGTTTCTATGTTAATGGTTTTGTTGAGGGTTTACAAGTTTTTTTATTTGAACTTGACCTAAGATATGAAGAACAATAATTTGTTTACATTCTCTTTGAGTGGTTTACAACTTATTTGAAGAGCCCGTCACAACCATTTGTTGGCTAACATTTTTCTTAGGGCTTTTGCAAGTCCTTTGAGGAGCCTTTCAAAGATGCCCTACCAAATAATAATAATATTTTCATATTTTCTTAGTGGTTTGTAGAGTTACACATTCTTTTAGAGGGGGAAGCGCTGGGACAATACCTGCTAAACATTATTTCCTTTAACGCATTCCGTCAAAGATCTGTGCGAAGACAACAACCACTCAAGGGTTTTGATGTTCGAGAAATTAAGAGTGCAGCCACCCCCAAAGATTCGAACTCATGACACATGGGATGCCATATTACCCTCTCATTCTCTTCTTGCCTTAGGTATGCATGATTAAAATTGTTACATTAGACTTTTAATTCCTGAGATAATTTTTCATGCATACCTTTCTCTTAGGGTTTTAAGTGAAACTAATACCAAAGTTTTTTCCTTCTAATTTCCTTTACATGGTTTCGATTGAGGAAATTATTTCTCAAAGAAAAATATGAAGCTTGTTGTGGACATATAGGTTCCAAATAGAGGTCGAACCATACTTTGCCAATTCTCTTTGTTCCTCGATACTTTGCCCATTCTCTATGTTCTAACATATTTTTCTAATTTCCTTTACATGGTTTCGATTGAGGAAATCATTTCTCAAAGAAAAATATGAAGCTTGTTGTGGACATATAGGTTCCAAATAGAGGTCGAACCATACTTTGCCAATTCTCTTTGTTCCTCGATACTTTGCCCATTCTCTATGTTCTAACATATTTTTCTAATTTCCTTTACATGGTTTCGATTGAGGAAATCATTTCTCAAAGAAAAATATGAAGCTTGTTGTGGACATATAGGTTCCAAATAGAGGTCGAACCATACTTTGCCAATTCTCTTTGATCCTTGATACTTTGCCCATTCTCTATGTTCTAACATATTTTATTTTCATAACAATGTCTCCATTTTAGATAGTAATGTATTAAAAACCTTTCTGCTAAGATATTATAATGTTGGAACATGGGTCGCAAAACCCTAATATATTGTCTTGAAAATTGGCTTCTACTTCTGGTGAGTGTACATTGTATTGGCAGGGAATTTATATTTTTCAATTCCATCTTCTTCTTCTTTTTTGTTTAAAACCTCAAAAGCATGTTTATAATTCCTCAGTATCCACATGCTTCCAATAGGTCATTCAAGGCCATGACTACTTGGATTCTCTCAAGGTAAGTTTTTTGAATGAGCCTCTTAGTTTCAAAATTTATTTATGGGTGATATTATGTGAGGGTACTAGCATAAATCTTTTATTGTGACAAGTTTTATTTATAGAACTGCATCTTAGAGTTTCTCAACATAGTAATTTAGATTTTCTTTACCAAGTATGAACCACTTTAGTGCCACTTTTCTTAGGTATTTCATGATATTGAGATTGATGCTAAATAATGACAACCACAATTCCTTCTTAATAGCTTTATTGTATAGGGTTTTTGCATGCTTAGCCTCTAGTATGTTGTTAGTTCTAGCGATTCAATTTTTTATTAACTTGACATTTTCTTTCTTAATAAATTGTTCAATTCGACTCCAAAGTATGCACAAGAAACTTGGTGTGGAGTTATTCATGTTTTATAATAATTTTTACTCATTTTGTGTGACTAGGGTTCATGAACCCAAAACTTATGCATAATTAATGTATATGATTCAAGAACATAATTTGAATATATTACTTTGTATGTGTGCTTTTATTCTCTGTAATTATTTCATTCTATGGCTTATTTCAACATAATCCCTAGCTAATAATGGGTATGGTAATTTCTTTTAATTGATTTAAAACCTTCTTTTCTCATTATCATATACTATTCTCATGCCATAGTGACTTATTCCTTTAGTGATTCCTCAAATATTTATCAAAAGTTAAAGTTGAGAGTTTTATAAGCATACTTTGTGCATAAAAGTTAGTTGTAGGGTGTCTTATGCAATATATTCTATAAAAAACTCATGAGTGTGATTTGCTTAACAAGGTGGTATTGCATGTGTTATATCGTTCTTATGGCTATATGGCAACTTGTAAGAAATGCATCTACAAAGTTTCTATTTTTCATTGTTGTACATGATACTAAACAAAACCGTAACACTTGTATAAAATACTTCCATATTTAAAATTAGTTAATTTAAACTATTAGTTTAGGAATTTCCATCCTTTTATATAGAGAATATTCATACCTATGTTCGCTTTGTTATATATATATAATTGTTAATTTGTTTACTATGAAGCAGACATGTATCCATGATTTACTTATTGTCAAAATTCATATGCATTTATGAGGTAGATCTACTACTACATGTTAATTATTGTCTACTATTGCATGTTAATTACTATTTTCCTTTTTATTTTAATGTAATGCACTTTTTACTGTTCATTCTTGGACAAACCATGTACATGCTAAATATAACTTAATAAAAACATATTTCAAACCTAACATTCTTGATAACATAATGACTATAATATTATTTTACTTATACAAACAGTTTGAAATATAATAGGAAACAAAATGTTCATCCCAATTAGAAAATTGCAAGTTAACACTCCTCCTATCAAAAATCGACCCTCCTCTAACACTTTGCAAGTTAAAAAAATGGGTCTTTAAAGGTAAACAAGTTTCATAAGCTCCTCAAAATGTGACTTAGGTTTTTCACATGATTTTAAAAGAGAAACAAATTCATATGCCTCTCAAGATGATAAAAATGAAGAGAAGAAACCAACATTTGATAATTAAGTTCACCCCTCCGAGGCTACATCTTTGGGCCTACTCCAATAGCTACACTGATATACTGATTTCAACAACAAATGAGTACATACAACTTGTTGATAGTAGAGTGGCTTGTTTCTCCTACAATGAAACATTCTCCTACAAATAATTCTCTATTAGAAAAATTACTCCAGACAATAAGTCATGAAAATGTCAACATAAAAAGGACTCTCACATAATATTTCCTTGTACTCCATTAGAAATCAAAAGCAGAAACATGCAACTCCTCCACATTGAAGAGTTTAAAAGGGATTTTGTCCTCAATACAATGAGAAAAGACTTAAAAGAGTTTCTTTATAGAAGTAACATCTGTTGTATATGAGACTAGAGGGTTGGAACATATATAACTAGGCTCTCTCAATGCTCAAATATGCCTCCAAACTGCTTCAAAATTGACTCTACCTCTAGCCTAAATGACTTGATTTTCGAAAAAGTCTATCATAAGGTAGTCAAATCAGCAAACTGAGACTACCATTGAGTCGTAAACACTCAAAAATCCTCCTCTAGGCTCTTATTAAGCTCAAAAAGGTTAAAAATTGAGCAAGATATGCTTCTCCAAGCCAAGCTTTGTTATTTTTCCTCCAAATTGACAAATCCTACTAACTGTCTTGCAAATTCACCCTTTACATAGTTTGTTGAGCGACAATTTCACCTACGACTAATGAGATTCCCTATACAATTGGGGAAATTCTTCACCTCATTAATTATGTTAATATGACTTAAGCAAAAGATACAACCACATGAGCACCATGTGGTTGGCTACTAGGCTAACTGCCCGACCGTGCTACTCCACTCCCTCCGAACATGGTGAGTGGTTATATGGTGTTTGAAGGAATGGGGACTGGCATGCGCGAGGTGCCACCTGGTCTGCCCCTTCCTCCATTGGATTTGGACATATGACATAATGAAAAATATGGGCTGGGCTTAATAGGCCAATGCCCCCCCCCCCCCCCTCTACTTAACCTCTGTTGATGGTCGCTTGGGTGCCGAAGAACCTGGGGCTAGGACCTATTCCACACCCCCACTCTACTTAGCTCTGCTTTGTAGGCACATGGGTAGTGCGATAAGACCAGGGTTGGGGCCATGTATTCACCGTCTCTCCTAAAGGTCTTTCCTATAGACATATGCTAGTAGTGTGACCTTGGGATTAGGCTAATCTAATGGCCCCTCTTCCAAATTCTAAAACAATATGACTTGAAATATATTAGACAAACTATAGTTGCTAAGAAATAATATGGTTGCATGATGATAGAGCATAGAGTTGTTATGCAACAGGTT
Organism: Pinus taeda; assembly: GCA_000404065.3. Classification (NCBI taxonomy): domain Eukaryota; kingdom Viridiplantae; phylum Streptophyta; class Pinopsida; order Pinales; family Pinaceae; genus Pinus; species Pinus taeda. The sequence goes on from APFE030405726.1 coordinate 31,776, forward strand.
TGGGGGTCGAACCCTGCTGAAGCCTTTGCACCTTTACATAAAAATTTCAACCAGTCATAGAGGACCATGTGGTGTCCTCCGATAGGGCCATATGGTGAGATTTGATTCGGCCACCCCATAACTGCACAAACCAATCAAAACACGTCAACTTGCAAAATTTCAAGACGTGATAGGTATTCTACCAACCGTACCCTTCATACTCAACTGATGATGTTAGTAGTATGGACTTCATAATCAACCTTGCTATTGACCCTTTTGTTATTGGTCAAAAACTTCATAACATCATAACTTCTTCATACGACGTCAGATTGAGGTAATTCAAGCGTCATTGGAATAAGGATGAAGAATACTATGACTTGATGTTGGTTCCAATAGATTCTAATAACTTTCATTTTGAGCCTACATTTTATCTCTGGATCATACCTCCCCACTAGGAACTTTGGAATCTCCAAAATTTTATCCCATATCAATAAATAAGTGAGGAAAAATCTCATTAAATTTCTTGATATCAACCATTTATCTTCTATTTAACTTGGTGCCTTAAAGCTCCAATCACGGTACTCCACCTTGCCTCTACATGAAGTTCTTATCTTCCTATCAAGAATTAAGCCACAATTCTTCTAAACATGCAGGAACTAAAATTTCAATGGATGGAATATGAACATTCTAAACAAAAGCATGTTTCTTTGGCTCATACAAACTTAACCTTGAAGTCTCTCTTTATTGAAGACAATATTGACCTTCTACCTAGAAATTTCAAGCAACTCAATGCTCACCATGCATTTATTTACACTTTTCTTTACTTCCCTCAAGCTACACATGTTCATTTTAATGTACTAGCTGCAATTTTTTAATGACATGCTTGAATTTGTCCACATAATCATGGTCATTTTATGCTCAATTTTTATCAAGGATTAAATTGACAAACAAGCTTTATATCAAAATACTTGTATAAGTGCTTGACACAATTGTAGACATACTAGATCAAATACAAATGCTCATCCCAAAAGCCCCGCCAAAAAAGGACTTATCATCATTCTAAAATAATGCAACATTTCAAAGAAAACACACTTGTTGCATATAAGTCAGTGTACATGAATTCACTTTACAAAATACCCATATGAGAATATACAAAAAGTATTTACAATTTTACGAAGCAAGCAAATTGTACAAAATAAGCTACCCATTTTTGAATCTTTGATCGGAGAATCCACAGTAAGAGAATTTTTACACCAACGTTTCGAATCTCAAATGGGATCCATCATCAAAGCTACCCATTCTTTTCTTATCTGAGGCTTATGGGTTCTTTTTCTGCACCTGCTCTGCTTTGAAGGTTTCTTTAGGAAATACATTAATTTCCAATTTTCCACTGGTTTCTTTCCTTGCAAGGGATAGCATGATGTCTTTGTCCTTCTAGCGATGAAGTTCGAGATAAATTTTGCAACACTTTTCAATCTGGTGCCCATTCACGCTACAATGGGTGAAAAAAATATTTCACTTTCCCATCGACAACGAAGTCTTAATAATAAGAAGAGATTCCTCATGCTTTTTCCTAGGGATTTGATCCATTTTCTTGACCATAACCTTACTTTGCTCATAATTAGTCACACAATGGTCACTTGCATATCAAAATGTCCAAGGAAACTTTACCCATAAATAATCATAATCACCAACATTTTTCAAATTCCCATGACACTTATGATTGTCCTTTAGGATGTGACTTTGACAATGAGGAATAGAATTTGCATGTCCCTTGGAACATTCATGTTAATTTAGAGACAATTTTCTGTCATGGTGTGACATATCATCATTTGATGATTTCTCTGCCTCACAATTTTAGAGCACTCTATAATTTTTCCATGGTCATAACCCAATTCTTCATATTAGGGTCATTCCTTCACCTTGATATGATTAGAGATACCTTGGCCATTGACTCCAAGGCCTCTTCCATCATAAGCCATATAATTTAAAAGATTCATCCAATAACTTTGGTATGCTTTCCAAAGGCCGCAAAATATGTGTTATCAACATCAGTTGAAGGAGTAGAACTAGAAATTATAATTACTTTCTTTGACTTGTCACCCTTGTTTTCTATTTCAGATTCTAATAACAAATTGGATGATGACTCAAGCCAACCAATTTTACCAATTGGAACATAAGGATAATTATTTCAAATGCTGACAAAAATCACAAGCATCATTCTCAACATAGATTCCATATCCTATGTACAGAATATGGCCACAAATTGGCTTCATATTAGAGGGGTTACCTTCTTCTGCTAGGATGGAACTCTCACAAGTTTGTTCCTCCACTACATGTTACAATTGTAGGCACATTTTGCTTTTCTCCTTCTCTGCAATTTCGAGCAATCTCCTTAGCGCAACGTTCTACATTTAAAGAGACAAATTAATTGCCTCCAACTCTTGGAGTCTTCCATGCTTCAATTTCTCTCCCATGATTGCAAATTGATCAGAAGTTGCTCTAATACCACCTGATCTGAAAATAGATAAACACTCCTCCTAACAAAAACTCACCACCCTCTAACACAATGAAAGTTAAGAAAATGGCTCTTCAAAGGTAAACAAGTTTCATAATCTCTTTAAAACGTGAGTTAATATTTTCACAAGATTTTCAAAGAGAAACAAATTCATATGCCTCTCAAGATGGTAAACATGAAGAGAAGAAACCAACATTTAATGACGGGGTTCATCGCTCCTGGGCTACATCTTCGGGCCTGCTCAAACAACTAAACTGATATATTGATTTTAGTAACAAATGAGTACATATAACTTGTTGACAATAGAGTGGCTTGTTTCTCCTACAAATAAACATTCTCCTACAAATAATTTTCACTTAGAAAAATTACTCCCTATAACAAGTCATGAAAATGTCAACGTAAAGAGGACTCTCACACAATATCTCCCTGCACTCCATCAGAAATCAAAATCATAAACATGCAACTCCTCCATAATGAAGAGTTTAAAAGGGCTTTTCTCAATACATTAAGAGAAGACATAAAAGAGTTTCTCTATAGAAGTAACAACTATTGCAGATGAAACTAGAAGGACGGAAAACCTGTAAATAAGCTCTCTCCATGTTCAAATATGCCTCCAAATTGTTTCAAAGCTAACTTTCCCTCTAGCACTAATAGACTTGATTTTACAAAAAAAAACATCATAGATCAGCAAAATGAATTTCCATTGACACCAAGACACTCAAAAACCCCCATATATGTTCTTCTTGACCTGAAAAAGGTAAAAAATTAAGAAATATATGCTCCTAGAAGCCAAGCTCTATTATTTGTCATGCAAATTGACAAATCTTGATAACTATATTCCAAATTGAAAAATCTTGCTAACTGTCTCACAAATTCTCCCTTTAAAAAGTTCGTAGAGCAACAATTTTGTTGAGGACTGATGAGATTCCTTTCACAAGCGAGGCAATTTGTCTCCTACTTAATTGTGTTAATATCCCTTAAGCGACATATACGATCACATGGGTGCCATGTGGTTGGGGGCTTGGCTAACTGCCTGCCCCTACTGCTTTGCTCCATCTGAAGTTGGCGAGTGGTTATATGGTGTTCATAGGACTGCGATCCATTATGTGTTAGGTGCCACAGGGTCAACCCCTTCTGCCATTGGATGCGGGTATATGGCATAACAAAAAGTAGGGTCAATCTTAACCACTTATCCCTTATGTTTAACCAATGCTAATGGTTGTCTGGGTGTCAAAGAACCTAGGGCTAGGGCCTAGTCTTCACCCCCACTCTGTTGACCTCTCCCTCTTGGGAACATGGGTGGTGTGATTGACCTAGGTTGGGGCCATGTACTTACCCTCTTCACCAAAGCTCTTTCCTGTAGACATATGTCAGTAACATGAGCCAGGGCTCGGGCTAACCACTCGATCCCTCCTCCCAATGTCGAAACAATACGACTTGGAATATATTTGATAACCTATAGTTGTTAAGAAAAAATATGGTGGTGTGAAGATAGAACTTATAGTTCTTGTGCAGTAGGTTTTGGGGTTGAACCCCACCGAGGCCTTTGGGCCTTTATATACAAATTTTGATCAATCATAGAGGGCCACATGTTTCCCTTATATAGGGAAACGTGGTGGCCTCTAATTGGGCCACCCCATAACTGCACGAACCAATAAAAACATTCCAACTTCCACTCGTACAAGAACGCCATGTGTTAAGACCTAATTGGTCTGCTACCAACCATGCCCTACATAGTCAGTTGTTGAGATCAGTTGTTTACATAGTTTGGTAACCTTTTGTGGTAAGACCTAATTGGTCTGCTACCAACCATGCCCATCCAACATAAAATTTATCTCAAATTATGTTGTCTCCTTAGTGGTGATCATTCTTGCTAGAGCCTTGGGGAATCGTGAGAGGCTATAACTATGACAATTTCCACCACTTGGAACCCTAACCACTTAAATTGTTCATGATAGCAAAACTATCTAACTAGTGATGTCTTGTTCTCATCAATATCAATATTGTTGCACATGAATATTCACATCCTTCACTCAAATATTCAAATTTAGTCTTTAGCCCATGGCTAATGCTTTTAACATAGATTACCTCAAGTGAACATAAAATCTTATAAAATAATTGCAAAAAGAGTATTAATTTTATTAATTTAAATAGTTTTATTAATTTAAAACTTTTATTGCAAATCTTAAATACAATATTTTCATTGTTATCATTTTAATTAATAAAAAATGATATTATTAAATTCTATCTATGATGATGTTCTTACCCATTCACGTGATACTTATCCTAAATAAACAAATTACATGACGATGATATTGTTTGAGTTGGTCTATCCTTGGGGAAGCTGGAATAGCTTCGAAAAAAGTAAAGACTTTGCCCGAAAAGTAAAATAAATATTACATCTACTAAACCAATTACCTCTCAACATGATAGTATCCAAGAAATCATATACAAAAGGTTACCAAACTATGTAACAAGAAAGAACCCTAGAGACTAGAACACCATACATCGGTGTAAAAAATGAAATAGAATGAAACATGGCTCATCTATTAAGCATGCTTCGCTCAAGATTCTTTACGGACGGAAAATCCAAATCGTTAACTGCAAAATCATTTATGTTTGTGGGGAGGATTTTCATTTAAGTGAGGTTTGCAAATTGAGGATGCGGTGACCAGACTTCTTCCCTCCACTGAGTGGGATGATGATTTTGGTGCCATCACCATCCCCTCCGTTACATGATTGTTTGTTTTGGTCAATGCTGTAAATGTTGAGTGTGGAATGTGACCCTCATCAATGATTTTCATATATATATATATATATATTTTCATACATAAATTATATTATTAAATGGGAGATGATTTTTAATTTTTATAAATAATTAAAAAAATTTAGTAAATTAAATCATTTTTTCAAAAAACTAAATTTAATATACATTTTAAAATTACTCAATATTGCTGAGAAAGTTAGATTTCTATCAAGGTTTCTTCTAGACATGAGAGCATCTTAAGATAGTGGTAGAAATTAATTAATATTTAATGTAGATTTTAAAATTACCTAACATTGATGGGAAGGTTTACATTCTAATGAGGGCTTCCTATGACAATGGAAGAACCTTGAGGTAGTTGTAGAACATGTGGATGCATCCATGGAGACCATATTAAATGGTTGTTTGGGTAGTACAAACATAAGTGGATCAAAAGCCACAAGCATGTCCTCATTTTTAAACCCCAAAAGGGTTGGATCCAATGATAAAAAGTTAGATATCTTAAGATAGAGGTAGAAATTAATTAATATTTAATGTAGATTTTAAAATTACCCAACATTGATGCGAAGGTTTACATTCTAATGAGGGCTTCCTATATCAATGGAAGCACCTTGAGCTAGTTGTAGAACATGTGGATGCACCCATGGAGACCATATTAAATGGTTGTTTCGGTAGTACAAACATAAGTGGATCGAAAGCCACACGCATGTCCTCCGTTTTAAACCACAAAAGGGTTGGATCCAATGATGGAAAGTTAGGTATCTTTCACCTTTGGGAAAGATTCAACTCTAATGAGGGCTTCCCTAGAGCCATGGGTACCTTGAGGTAGTGGTTGAACCATCGGTTTAAAGTCTTAGAGTAATCAATTTGTTTCCCTAGCTTTATGGGTTCAAATCTTCGAAGGCATCATGTGGCTCACGTGTTTATGGCATTTATGAAGATAATCATTTCTAGTGTAATTATGTTAGTTTTAAAAACCAAAATCATCTAAGATTGTTCTATGTTTTTATATAACATTAATTTTCTTCTATATATCTTCTTAAACCCTTGGGATCAAATCTTCCAATGAACAATTTGTTTCCTTGGCTTCTTGGGTTCAAGATTTTGGAGAAATGTTGTGACTCACTGGTAAGGCTAGTTTGTGACAGTTATGAAATATGAAATAGTTGTATCTGGTATAGTTGTGTTCTAAACTTCATTCTTGTTAAAAAATATGTTCGAACATTGTCATATACATTTATATAACAATATACATTTACATAACAGTAGATTAGTAATGGCAACAAATTTCTCAAAGTTACTGATTTCTAGTTTTGGTTTAAAAAATAGATTCTTGAAACTTTGGTTTCAAATTTTCAAGTGAACAATTTGTTTCCTTAGCTTCTTAGGTTCAAGTCTTTGAGACATGTTATGAATCACCCATAAGACTTCTTTGTGGGATTTATGAAATATGAAATAATAATATCCAGTATAATTCTATTTTTGCTAGAAAAAAATTATCCATCATTATTTTATATATAACAATGGTTTTATAATAAAATATCAATTTTCTCCATAAATTATAATTTCTATTAAAATAATTAATAGACATTCTATATATATTAAATAGACAATAGTTATTAAATCACAATAGAGTTTCAAAATTAAAAGAAATTCGCAAATTAACAGTTAAAAAAATTCACCATTAATCGTAAATATATTTTTTAAAAAAATACTTAGGAAAAATATATCCACACTTAATCTATATATATATATATTATTATATATATTATATAAGCAGTTTAAGAATGACAGCAAAACATATATGCAACAAAACATATATGCAACGTTGCTATCTACTATTAATTTTACTATAAATCTATTTATAAATTAGAATTTAAAATATATAAAACTGATTTAATATTTTTTTTATATATAGTTATATATATAAATATATATATTATATTATTTTTATTTTTAATATTATATTAAATTAGTTTTGGAGTTGAGAGGTTTATTTTACAGCTTAGTATAATGTGTAAAGGTGTTTTTCTGCTCTGAAATTTGAAATTTTACTCATATCCGCGAAAAATAAATAAATAAATAAATAACTATACCAAACATTTAAATAATGCAGCTCATAAAAAAAATGCACTTGAAGAATGCGGCTCATAAAAAAAATTGCACGTGAAGAAAATGGATCTCTATCAACTCATGTTAGATCTATGTTTAAAATATATATATGCTAGTTCTACAGCCCAATGTGAAGCCAATGTGTAAGTATGTCCATCCTAAACTTGGTATTGACGCGTGTCCCTTTTAAAATAAAAATAAAATATTCTCTAAATAGATCCACTTATGCGAATATCAACTCATTTATATTTATTATATAAAATAAATATTTAAAAATATTTTTAATGTTGTTTATAATAAAATATCATAGAAGTTAAATAACATTTTTAATATGTTAAGTATTGATTTATTTAAATATATTGGTTTTCTATAATCAACTTTAAACAATGAAAAATTATACATTGTCTTTTTTTTTCGATCTATTGAATTTTGAATAATTTGATTAATTTTTTAATTATATAAATCTTATAAAAAATTATCTAAAATATTAACTGTTTATTTTTTTCTCTCCAAAACTTCTCTTTCTCTCCCAACTTTGATATCATATCTTTTTAAATTTGAAACTAAAAAAACTTATTTATGTAATAGATGCAAATTTATAAAATCTATATTGAAAACTTTTTATTTATAACCCCTCTATAAATAAAAACCAATCATTTTTAAAATTAACCCACTTCACACATTTCTTCATATCTTGTTCTCTAGGTTTCCAAGATTCAACCTACATAATTTTTCTAATATCACTTTTGCTGTTTATTTTAATCTGCTTTTTTAACTTTTATTTTCTTTCTTTATATATGTCATCTAACTTCTATATGTCATCTAACTTCTATCTGGTTATCTTATAATAACTCATGAATAAACCACTTTCACATATTTCCTTTCCTATATTCTTTTCTAAATTTCCAAAATTAAAAAAACTGAATTTTTCTAATTTCACTTTTACTTTCAATTTTTTTCCCTTTCTATCTATCATTTTCTTTCTTTCTTTATATATCCCATGCCGCCTCTATATATTTATGTTCAAAGCATTTTATAATAGCAAATGAATATGCCATAGATTTTCAGTCAATATAATCTACTAGATGCACCCAGTATGTTCACAAGGCATCTGCCCCCTGGAATAAACCAACTACATTAACCCCACGATTCCCTTAATGTTACGAGTCAGATTGAATTTTGGCCATTTGTTGTACAGTCGAACCAAATGAAGTTGTCTATAATGTGATTTTTTGGGGATTCAGGTGACGGAATTCGGCGGAAGAAATTGAGGTTAAATATTGATTTGTTGCAGTTAAAATGGTTTTTTAACTGCATATTTGGATTCAGCACCCTGAAAAACCCCTGTGACGCTTTGATTGTGCAGAAACTAGCTATCAAACTTGCGATTCCAATAAATTGCTGCCGGATTTTGACCAGAAAAACCCACTGAAAAAACTTTCAAAAAATCGCATTATAAACAACTACGAACCAAATTGCCAAATTTTCGTATTGTTTTCCCATTCGGGCGAACATGGTAACTATGCCGTCACGATGGTCTACAGCATGGAAGAACGTGGATACTGTTGTAGAGTCTTTTGTTTGTTTACGATGCTGCGTGTCGAGGAGCGTGGGTGTTTCAGAGACAGAGAGCGCAGGAAAATAGTGCCGAGTGTGGTATTGACCAGCATCAAAACTGCCACAATATATCTATCTAGTTGGAGTGGACGGTATTGAACAAAATATAGATTTGGTTGTGTGCCTGAAACTTTCGTAGTGTTTAATGTTTGTCCTGTACATGGTACATGGAGGTTTGCTGGGTACTTTGACGAGATGGACACGATGCTCTTGTCAGTGGGATTTGCGACAAGAACAATGTTCCGTCTACGCCCTTCTCACGTGATTATTTTCTCTGATGATAAATATGTTTGTGGCATTGGTTTAATAAAGTTCTTGGTCAAATATTGTCTTGGGATCATAAAGTGGCATGTTGGGAAAGTTTTTGAGTTCAGATGAGCACTACCTAGACGCGTTGTTGAACCTGCGGTACATGTAGCAGAAGGGGAAATTTGCCTTTCTAATTCCCTTAACCTATCGCTTTTCCTCTCTGACTTCTAGAATTTTATTCATAAAGCAAACGCCGATTTTGCACAAAAAGATTTTCCAGTCGTGCTTAGGGGAGTCAGTTCCGCGTGTAAGCAATTGCTGTTAGGAGAAGTCACGTTGTGCATTTGAAGGCGTCAGGTGACTTGCAAATGTGGTATAGTGGAGGAGCATGAGTATTTTGTAAGCGCTATTGGAGCGGGCCATATTGAGTGTATGCACGACTTAACGCCCATTGTGGTGTTTCGGTGCAGCTGCGTGACCTATAGAGGATCGAACCAGACGTGGAGTGGTGACTAGTGTAGTGCAGTGAGTGGCCGCGTTGGAGAGTGCGGACTGGCCATCGTTGTTCGAGCTTTCAGGAGCTTTGAAGATTTGTTTCCCTTTGTGCGTGGTATCATGGGCGTTGTAATATAAGTTTAACTATGAATTTATGATTTTTCTTTCTCTTTTTTTAAATTATGAAGTTTAACTATGAATTTATGATTTTTCATTTTTATTAAAACTTAGTAATATAAATTTTAATGGAATTATTATATTATTATTTAAATAAATTTTCTTAAATTATTATTCGATTTGATTTTAGATTTAAAAATTTCATAATATTTAATTTTTTTATAAATTTAATAATTTAAATTTAAGATTTCAATATTTTTTTCTGGAGTTGTCTTTAGTGAGATTTTTTGGAATTCTTTTTCGATGGGATTTTTCCTGTTTAATTTTTTTAAAAATCTGATAAGAATTTATTGAAATCTTAAGTTTAATGGATAATCCCTACACAATCTAAATGCCCTCAAAGTTTTTCATGGCATTTAATCCAAAAAGTCTAAAATGTGACACTAAAAACAAATCCATTTTTTAGTTAAATGTTTAAACAAAATTTATCAAAACTTATACCTATAGAAATACAAAAATCTAAAAGGTTTAACTAGATATCCATTCCATACAAATATAACTTAAACTATGGCATCTTGTTTATTTTGTAATTTTTTTTTTCCTTTTCTTATATCTTGGGAAAATTAATCCTAACTTTCTAGTTCACTATAAGTATTCCTATTTCTACCCTAGTGGATTGGCATAGTTAACTTTATTTTTAATTTATTATTATATTTTAAAAATTAAATGAACAGATCATATATAATCTAGGAAATATAATTACTTAAACTATGGCATCTTGTTTATTTTGTAATTGGGAAAATTAATCCTAACTTTCTAGTTCACCATAAGTATTCCTATTTCTACCTTAGTGGATTGGCATAGTTGACTTTATTTTTAATTATTATTATTATTATTTTAAAAATTAAATGAACGGATCATATGTAATCTAGGGAAATATAATTAGAATATGCTTCGTCTGAGTATCGCATCCATGGCTGTGGTGGGAGGGAAGCGAAGCGATAAAACAATGTATTTAAATTTTGTGGCAGTCGAGGTTATTTGAAAGGAAGCGCTCTACCATCTGCTTCATCACCTCTGTCTCCTAACACTTCATCAATTAACAGAAGCCTGTCGGATTAATGGAATCATGAACGTTTAGATTAACGGAGGCCTAAGGGATGGATTATATTAACGGAAGCATAAGGGATTGAATCCTTTTAATGATCTTCCATTTTGCATCTCATTTCCTCTCCATCTCCATCATAAAAGGTCTTTCCAACAAGGAGATTTATTCAGGTACTATTGACACCACGAAACACCCATACCAAGGCATTTATTTATTCAGAAAGTTGGGTAAGGATGCAGCAACTATATCACGTGTGGAGGCGGATGACCAGTGGGATTCCTTCATGTGAAATGTTATGCCTGGCAGTGACCAGATAGTTTGATTCTAACCTGGTGTGTTTGACTAGCTCGAGGGTTGAGATGCAATGAATGACTGATCTCTCAGATAGATGGTGCATTCTATTTTCCTGCAATCCTGTGGTGTACCCATTACATCCAGATTAGTGGTAAAAGCTTTATCTAATTTGCACAGTAGTAGGTTATGAGGACAAGATATTGAAATTATGGTTTTTATCATAGAATGTTATGTAAATTGCAGAATGTAATAGAAATACCAAACATTGATGAGAATATACATATATAAACTATATGTTTATGAAAAAATATTTAATTCTTTTGTTACAGGCCGCGGTTCCAAGCCAAGCCATTGTTACTAGCAAAACGGAACTAGTCCATAAAATTTATATTTCATTTAAATGACTTGTACTCGTGGAAAAATTTTATAAATTCTAAATTCTTGTTATACGGTTTAATCCATAGCCAAGCTAGCATCGCTGGCAGCAGAGGACCAGTCCACATATATATATAATACTTTGTGAAAAATTAAACATGACTGATGTGAGCTAATGTTATTGTATTTCATAAAAGAAATATAATGCCATGAAACAAATGCGAACTCAATCAAAAGAGGCCTTTTTTACTATGGAGAAAAACAATGGAGCTAGAATCACTTTACGGCAGCCCTTTGCTTACACAATGATGAGAGACAAGTGTTGTATCATGAGTACTCCACTTGAGGCATGTAAAGAATAGAATGCGAACTAGTAAAAAATCTACATATTAAACACATGTATACACAAAGAAAGTTTACTTCAAATTTGTATACCGCACTGTAGAAGAACATAGTACCCAGCAGCAACTCTACCTTAGCCAAGCATGTCGAATGGCTCAGCAACCCTCACTGGGTTAAATAAGTTAAGTTTGCCGTAAACCAACTCGAACGTAACAAGCAACCAAAGTGTCATGTACCTACCCCAACCACAAAATTAAAAAGAATTACATGTTGACTTGCAACAAATTAGGGTTGTCCGGATGATATATATATATATATAAATATATATATATATATATATATATATTATATATATATATATATATATATATATATATTATTATCGCCTTGGGTTATATTACATGGTTCCCGGTGCTCGGAAAACTTTCAGATGACAAGAAAATCCTTTGCATTAAAGTGATAGCATACTCCGTCCTTACGGATTCACTTGCGCTTTTCACCTGGCTTAACATTTATCTCCTGCTCTGTTTCGGTGGCGTGGCAAGGGCAGGAGTACCAGCTGCATTTACGCACCTCGAGCTTCTCCAGCGATCGACGGTGGAGGGGTTTGGCAGTAGATCTAAGGGATAAACATCGGACCAAGCGTTTTGTACTTGTTACCCTGGTGGTATGGTCCATTCAGCTCATTGTTTTCTCCGCACTCGATCCAGTGCCGTTCTGCCTTCCACTTTGCCAAAAGTTGTCTGCAATGCTATGTCGCTGCTCAGGGTTTCAGTTCAGTTGCCGCGTTACTTAGTTCTCCAGCGGTCTATATGACTTGGGTAAGAATTCATCTTCTTTCCCTTTTTTCTTTTCTGTTATCCATCTTTTCTTGGCATTCACAACTCATGGTTGTAACAACTTGTCTTTTGTTTTTTTCCGGGATGGAAGAGAATGAGACGCAGCCCAGAAAGGATGGCTCAAGTCAAGGGATGGATGCGACCATTTGGACTATCTACCCCTTTTGCAGACCACCGAGTGAGTGAATATAGTTCATGATTGGATTTTCATGGATGTGCTTTACATGAAAGTTGTCTTTGCAAGGGTTATGGACCTATCTCTTTGTTTTTTATTCTAGCTCCGGAAATGTTGCCTATCGAGCCTGGAGTAGATTCATGCTACAACCCTACTTCATGGTTTCATGAATCATGAGGCCGTGGCTGTTCTGGCCTAAGGCTTGGTCACTTGAATGCATTTTCTGGCATGAATTCACCTCTGACTATGTCAATTGCAATCATGTGAACATTCTCCTTGTTCCTTCATATTCTGTTGTGAATTATCTAGGGTCAAGCCCCTGTAAGTTATTGAACGTTGGTCAAGTTTTCTTGTTAACAAATCATGAGTCCTTGTGCTGGACTAATTGTTGGTTAATTAATTTTGTGCTCAGTCTTAAGCCGAGTTCGTAAGATTTTCAATATGAATGTTTTTGGAACTAAATTCTGGGTTGTATAATGGTTTTCCCAAATGACGAATCTAATTGACGTTTATGTTCTCAGTACTAAAATATCACTTGCGTACTGTATTTCCACTTCTTTTGTTTTATCTCTGTATTTTATGCCTGTTATATATGGAAGATGATAGGTTCGGGGTTTATATGATTGCCAACTAAATCTGTAGAAAAGAGGCATTTATACCTTTGAGTTTCTGGATTTCTTCTTGTATGTTATTAACACTCTTGGCTTTCCCCAGTCGCTATAACAAGCCACTTTTGTCTATCTATGGATTAAATTATCGACAGTTGAAACCCCTCTCAGGATTTCTCCTCATACTTCCTTAGGGTTTCATCCTATATTACTGGAGGGTTCCGGTCATTCTCTACAGGCTTTTCTCCTATGCAACGATAACAAGAGAGCTTCATTTTGGAAGGTCTTCCAATTTTGTGCTCTATTCACTCATAATATACTTGGAGACCCATTGTCCTCTCATACATAGGGATCCGCAGGCTACAAAGAAATCTCCATCGTTTCGGTTGACCTCTCTCATGTAAGTCTATCATAAGGTTAGGCTTGCCAATAGTTTAATATAACTCAATACGGGTCTTACGGCCTTGATTTATATGCAGTTAGAATCTGTAACGATTCCAGGGTTTGAATATCGACCCCATACTTGTATTTTGTTCAAGTTTAATATTTTCTCCTTAACAACATGATGTCATTTCTTTCAATTTAAGCAAGTATTTTATAGCAGAATAAGATATTGTTTCCGCAGTTTTCGTTCGGAGCATTATTTACCTACATTTGTCGTTTTGTAGTTTTCGAATATGCTCTTATCTTTGCTGTATGTCAAACTATCTGCTGTAATAAGATTTCGGTTGCATCCTATGGCTATTTTCACTATCTCTGTAGTGTTTATTTGTTCAATACCACAGACCCTAACGTCTTTCCCTAAAATTTTCTTATGAAAGATTTATTTCTGCACCATAAATATTCTTAATTATTTCCCTTCTACTTAGCAGAAAAGTAAAAGGACTATTTCCACCGTACAGTTCTCTCTCGTACAACTCTCTCCTAACCGCAAGAAATGAACTAGACCTCGACATCCCGTTTCTGAGCTGTTTACGTTTAAACTTTTAACAAATTATCTAACAAATTATCTTAGCAGATTATCTAACAGAGTATCTTAACAGATTATCCAAGTGATTTCCTTACTTACCTGGTCTTTGTCTCGATGATAAATACTCTTTAGAGGTTGACCTGGATTCTCTGTTGTTTCTTGTCCACCCAACCTCGAGATCCATCTTTTGAGACCAGAATCTCCCCCCTAGCTCTCTTGCAGGATCACTACCCTGAGCAAGAACGCACTTCGTGCTTGGCTATTTGGTCATCACTATACTTAGCCCTTTGTACTCCTCTGCCTGTCCTTACAACGTTGATTTTTGCCTCCCCTCACTTCCTTTTCTCTGGAAGCCTTTCCAGTTAGGGGAGGTAGTTAGGTTGTAGTTTCAACAACCATCTTTTCCCAACTTCCTTCTCAGAAGTTCCCAGCAATTCTAAGAAACATTTCTTATATTTCTTTTTTCTTTAAAAAAAAAAAACAATAATAACAATATTATTAAATTTAAAACAATTAACAATGTCATATTTAGTTCTGTCTTTTACCACAGTGAAAATCAAATATTTACATTTTCTCGGGGCATCACATCAGCGGCTCGACCAAGATTTCTCCTTCCGGTTCGACGTGCAACATGCAATATTCTAAATTAGTTTCTTGAAAAAAATTCTTTTAGATTGGTCTACCAGAAATAATTCTCACCTGTACATCGTGTGATTTGATTACATGTTTAGGATCATAAACATATTTCTTTAATACGGAGACATGGAAGACATTGTGGACTCGGATGTGACTTGGCAGAGCGAGCTGATAAGCCACTGGCCCAATTCTTGCCAAGACCTGGAATGGTCCACAATATCGGGGTGCCAACTTGGTACATCCGCTCCATTGCAAGGTGCTCCTTCTTGCTTGAATTCTTACATACACATGATCACCGACTTCGTATTCTTTAAACCTCCTTTTCTAGTCAGCAAAGTTCTTTTGCCTATCCTGTGTGGCTTCTAAATTAAACAATAACTTTTTGACCATTTCCTCCATTTCCCTAAGCATTTCCGGCCCTAACATTAATTTTTCCTCTGGTCCACCCTAGCTTGATGGTGTGTGGCACTTCCACCCATACAGTACTTTGAATGGGCTCATTTGCAGTCATGTATGATAGCCATTATTTTATGCGAATTCAACCAAGTGCAGGTAATCTTCCCACCTGGTCGGTTGTTGCATTACATATGCCCTCAACATATCCTCCACCACCTAGTTCACCCGTTCTGTTTGCCCGTCAGTCTGAGGGTGATATGTCGTACTAAAATTCAGTTGAATTCCCAGTTCTGCAAACAATGTTTTCCAAAAGACCGATGTAAATTTTACATCACGGTCAGAGATTATTGTTTTTGGTAATCCGTGCAACCTAAATATGTTTTGCATAAAAATATGAGCGATCTGCACAGCTCTATACGTAGATTGCATAGGTATAAAATGTGCTTATTTACTTAATTTTTCCACCACCACCGTGATGGAGTTGTTATTTTTCATTGTCTTGGGCAAACCTGTTATAAAGTCCATAGAAATGGTTTCCCACTTCCATTCCGGAATGGGTAACAGTTGCAATAAACCCTCAGGGTGTTGGTGTTCTACCTTGATTTGTTGACATTCTAAACAATGTGCCGAGTACTCAGCCACATCTCTCTTCATACCCAGCCAGTAATATTCTTTTCGGAGGGTAGTGATCATTTTCTGATATCCTGGGTTTCCAGCATAGTGACTGATACGAAATTCATCTAAAATCAAATTCTTAACGCTGTTCTGATTGGGCACATATAGCCTCTTCTTGTAGTACAACATTCCAGTGTTATCCACCCCATAATCTTGCTAATTTTCCTCGCTGGTAGGCTACTGTACTTGCAGTTTTATTAGCTGGTATACAACATCTTGCTCTGCTACTTTTTTAATCATCTCCTCGAAAGGGCTTTTCCATTTGCTAGAGGAAATTTCATATAAACACTGTAATTTTCGACTTAGCACGTCCGTCACCCGATTCTCTTTCCCTTTCAAATTTTTGATTTCAAAGTCAAAACCACTTAGGAAATCCACCCATAGTGCCTGCCTAGCATTTAAAGTGGACTGGATAAAATAATTGGTTAGGCTGTGGTGGTTTGTTAGCAACGAAAATTTCCTTCCCATAGGGTAATGTTGCCACATCTTCAAGGCATGTATGACGACTACCAAGTCTAATTCATAAGCGGAATATTTCTGCTCATGTTCTTTTAGTTTCCTCGACTCGTACACAATTACCTTCCCCTCTTGCATGAACACACCTCCTACACCTTCCTTGCTTACTTCAGTGCACACCACATAGTCTTTATTAGAATGATCTATGCTCAGAATGGGTGCAGTGCTGAGCAGATGCTTAAGCTGTTCAAAATTTTTTTGGCATTCTGGGGTCCATCTGAAAGCCCTTCCTTTCTTCTGTAAGGAAGTAATAGGATATGCTACTCTTGAGAACCCCTCTACAAATCGTCTGTAATAGCCGACTAACCCCATAAAGGATCTAATGTCCGCTACATCCTTCAGTACAGCCACTCCATTATGGTCTTTATCTTTTCAGGATCTACTGCAATCCATTCCTTTGTGATTATGTGACCCAAATACTGTATTTCGTCCATGAAAAAGTCATACTTGCTGAACTTGGCATATAAATAGTGTTCTCAGAGGGTTTGCAGCACTATTCTGAGGTGTTCCTTGTGCTCTTCCATAGTATGGGAATATATTAATATATCATCAATAAATATCAGCACAAATCTATCCAAGTATTGATGAAATATATTATTCATTAAACACATAAAAGTTGCAGGGGCATTAGTTAACCCAAAGAGTAGCACCACAAATTCGTAATGACCATGCCTTTTTCTAAAAGTTGTTTTAGCGATGTCTTCTTCCTTCATCCTGATTTGGTGATACCCTGATCGCAAATCAATCTTGGAAAATATTATTGCACCTTTCACTTGGTCGAAAAGTTCATCAATTTGAGGTAGAGGGTACTTATTTTTTATTGTTAGTTTGTTCAACTAACGATAATCTATGCACATGCGAAGGGTCCCGTCCTTTTTCCTAATGAACAAAACAGAGCTTCCCAAGGAGACACATTGGGACGAATATAGTTTTTGTCTAACAGTTCTTGTAATTGCATTTTTAACTCTGTCAACTCTTGTGTACTCATTCTGTAGGGTGCTCGGGATACCGGAGCTACCCCTGGTATCAGTTCGATAGTAAAGTCTACATCCCTTTCAAGTGGCAATCTGGGAATCTCCTCCAGAAACACATCAGCAAATTCTTGTATCACAGGGATGTTATCCAATGTAGCTGTTTTATCTTTTGAGTTAGCATAGCCTACTTAGATGGCATAGATCTGACACCGCTTCCTTATGCATCTTGCTAACTGAGAGGCGGTTATCGGTCGAACCTGTACTGGCTGCTTAATCCCTCGCATTTTTTGCCTTGCTCCAAGCTCGTCTCTATAATAAATAGCCTTTGTTTTACATTTGATTAAGGAAAAACGTTTCTCTAGCCAATCCATACCAATTAGGACATCATATTAACCAAGGGGTGGCACATTTAAATCTGCCAACACTGGATACCCTGCTATTTTTAAGGAGCGGTTATTAACTTTTCCAAGCACTCACCTCTTGGCCCTTGTAGCCAACAGTACCAGGCATGGATTCTTGAATTTAACAGCTTGCAATTTACAATGTTCTACAACCTTAGGGTTAATATAACTTAATGTGTCTCCAGGATCAATTAAAACAGTTACAGTAAGGTCTGAAATTTTACCTTCGAATTCCACCATGTGTTTGGTCAATTTAGTATTCCTAAATTGATATCATTAATTGTCAACCCGGGGCTCGTAAGCTGATGAAGTGAAGGTGTACTATATGTACTTAAGCAACCTCTTAAAGCTTTTTGTCGTTTGGGGGTGTTGTTTGTGATTATTTTATCTTCCTAAGATGGAGTGATGTATTTATAAACAAATGAGTGATGGTGTGTGTGTAGTGATTTCTAACTAATTGCTGAAAAAGGAAGACTTTGAAGGAAATGAATTAAGATAACTGAAAGCAAAGAACCACTCTCTAATGGTATTAGACACCATTCATGCTGCTGCAAAAATAAGAAAATCACTTAAAAGACCAATGATAATGGTTATCTCTTCCTAACTCTCTGCCTCTAACACATAGTATTGTGTAAGACACGATTAAGAAGTAGCTAAAAGTGAGTCTAATAACTGATAAAAATGATAAAATCTACTTTAAAGACTAGTGTTAATATTTTTCTCTTTCTAACTCTCTGCCTATATCACATAGTACTGTGTAAAGCACGATTAGAGAGTAGCTAAGGATTAGTCTAGAAAGCACTCAAAGCCAGCTGCAAGTGATTAGTATTCTGATCTCTAAAAGATAAACAATTTATAGTAAGAGACCATACATATATTAGCAGACAGTTTTGAAAATTAAAACTAAAAACTAGCTATGGAATAAAGTAAGGAGCAGCAGCTTTAAATCTGTCAACTAAAACTACCACTAGATGTAAAGCAAACACAAAAACACATTAATAATCCCGGGTCAAAAAAACCTGCAAAAGAGCAATGCTGATCAGCTTAAAGAAAGGATCCAAAATGAATTAAAATGAAGTAAATCATGCTGTTTATAGATCAAGAAAAGAAAATGCTGAACATGAAAATACTATACAAGGCTAGTATGAACAGGGGCCCTCCATTCACATAACTCAAGAAGACTCAAAGTGTTGAAAGCTCCAAAATAGCGTTGGTTCTATTTCTCCATATGCAGAAATTCACAGTTAAGAGTGCTAGAATAGCACTATGAAAACAGAGTTTGGAAATGCTCAAAAATTACAATAAGTTCACAACCATACAACAAATAAAAAGTCTTCTTAAGCATACGCAGACGCAAGTATTTATAGGCATCTGAAGGATGGCCTATGCGTGCTGCTAGAAACGGAAAATAACAAACTGTCATGTGCAATTAAAACTAAATAAACACGTCATGAGCCTGCGTGGGTGAGCTGGAGGTCCTGGTCGTCATGGGGATTAAATCCAAAATTAGATTATGTTCCCCACGTCCTGCAAAACATGAGAAAGCCACCGTCTGAGCTGACGTGACCAAACAGCTCACGCATCACCGTTAGCTGCCTTCGTTGACCAGATCTTGCCCCTGTTTGACCGGAGGTATGGATGACGTGGATGATTGAACAAATGGCACAGGAACCTCGAGCACCTTGATACCTAAGTACCCATGTGGCTCGTTTGGCAAAATGACACGTGGAACTTTGAGAACAACAAAAAGGTTGCGGAATCTCCAGATGGCTGCGGAATCATCAGATAGCTGCGGAATCGGCAGAGAGCTGGGAATGCCTGTAAATATGTCAAAATCTAAACAAAACAGTCACACATTAGCAAAGCTCACTTGATCATGCTTAATGACATCTAATGTAATGATCTGGGTGGTTTTACATTGAAAATGAGGCAAAAGAGAGAGGTAAGTGATGAAAAACAGTAGGTAATAGTGGATGATGAGGTGTAAGTTAGAGGCTCTACACAGCTCTAGCCTTTTCCTTGTATCCTTGGTAACTTAGTAGTAAATTGATGAACCAAATATCTTGAAGTGTGAAACATATGGTTTCTTCTTTGAAAAATTCTGGTGTACTCAGCTCGAGGATATGATGATGACTCCTGTTCTACACATATACAACTATGTTTCATGCTTTAGACCACAAGTGCAAATGTAGCTCCTGATCATGTAACATCATTTGTACAACTCCCAAAATGCTTCTGTTATTCATCTCAGTCACCCCATTATATCGTGGGTTATGGGTTGTTATTAACTCCCCTCAAATTCCTAACGATGCATAGATGTTTTTTAACTCATTTGACACATACTCACCAACATTATCACTCATGAGAGCCTTCACATTCCTGCCACTATCTTTCCCAACAAGTTCTTTAAGTTCACAAAATTTGGAGAATGTCTAGTCTTTCTTCTGCATGAAGAAAATCAAGACTTACATGAGAAATCATCTACAAATATAACACAATACCTGTGATTGGTCATGGAGGCTGCCGATAAAGATCCACACACATATGAGTGAACTCTTCCAAGGACTTCTTGTGTTCTACTGTCCTTATCATAAAAGGTGTCTTTGGTGTACTTCCCTTGTGTACAACCTTTGCATGTATCTCACTGCTCTAGTCTAGCCTTGGGAATTTTTATAGAAATATGTTGCATATTATTTAAAGCTCCATGGTGAAAATGACCAAGTATCCTATGCCATAATTCACCGATGTCTCAGCTCTGCACCTTCTCTACTTTCTTGTTCAAAGAAACATATCCTTATACATCCAATTTGTAGAGGTTATTCACCCAAACCCTGATTTGATTCACTTGCCCCATGGCGATATGTCTAAGGAAAGCCTTTCCTTTGCTAAATATCACATCATAGCTATGGTCTTCCAAAATAGCAACTGAAACTAAATTCTTCTTTAGACCCATAACATACATGACATCTTTTAATGTGAGAGGAGAACCAGTCTCCCTATGAAAAGCAACATTACTAATACCATACATGCTATAGCTTCCATCATCTCCCATCTCAATGTGCATCTGGAGGTACTTCTCATCCAAGTCACTAAAACATTATTGGTTTCCCATCATATGGAATGAGGCTCCAATATCTAGAGACCACACACTACCCATCACAGATGTGACCATGCATGCAATGAGTGTGAAATCCAACTCTAATTGTAAAGATAGAGATTCACCCGCTGCTCCTCCTGAGGGCTTCTTGCCAACCTTACTGTGCAGACACTTCATGTCATAGTGTCCCAAATCATGACAATGAAAACATTTAATCTTTGAAAAGTATTTATGTTACATGTCAATTTGTTACCATCAAACTTGATCAGTTTATGGGTCTTTTTACCATTTGTGAACATGTTTGAACCAACTCCCTCAGAAGTCAAACAACCCAAAATATTTTGAAGTAGATGAGAAATTGGGGAAACAACTGTCACACCTTGTTAAGTTCCACATGCGCTGATTTTTCTAAAGTTTCCCGCGCATTCGCTGGAATTAACTCTGAGAATAGCGTAGAGCC
Organism: Pinus taeda; assembly: GCA_000404065.3. Taxonomy (NCBI): domain Eukaryota; kingdom Viridiplantae; phylum Streptophyta; class Pinopsida; order Pinales; family Pinaceae; genus Pinus; species Pinus taeda. Next base: position 53,493 of record APFE030405726.1, read on the forward strand.
ACGCTTTGTCTGCCACTATAAACCTACGCAGGTAAATTCTAGAAAGTAAATAAAAAATACATTCTAGAAACATAGTTGGTCGAATATTTCTCAACTAAAAGCTTCCAGGTGATGACTATTCAAACTATAACCCTCATATAATGCATCTTCATCCATTTTCTCATGGGAACCTAATCCCTCAATGAAGGAGTCTCATCCTCCTATTTTGGATCTGAAACTTCTTCCTCTTGGCCTATAAAATGACTAGAGGGTAGAGGGATTAAAGAGTTAAGAACTTAAAGAAGACAAAATTATGTTTTTGGTTTGAGATTGGAATTTTTTTCATCTAAGGAGGAGATTGAAGGCATTTGGGAGGGACCTCACATCATCAAGACGAAGGTTGTAAGGCTCCTTTTAATCTTTGATTAATACAAATGAACAATTTCTCCCATTGATTTGTCTTATTGAAATAATGAATGGTTTACAATTGTTTATAATGTTTATTAAGGCAAATTCAATTCCTAATTTCCTTGATCATTAGATTAATTTGTTTGGATTATTATATCACATGTTCTTATTATCCTTTTATGATCGATGTTTGTAGGTCTTATCAAGCAGTGAAGATTTGTATCAAATCATGACAAGGGATCTTCATCGATAATTTCGTGAAATAGGTAAGAGGCTCATCCATTAGATATACTTATAATTCAAACAAGTTCAACTTAGGGAAAGGCTCAGTTCAATTGTCTTGTGTTTTTCTAGTTTCCATCGAGGATCTAGGAAGATCACCACTATCTGCAAGAGGGATTTTTTCGGTGTAACATATTGGCAACTCCACTCGGGAACATCTCTATTATCATCTTTTTCCTTAGTTTTTCTTTCTGTTTCTTCTTATTTATCTAGACCCGAGTCTTTATAAATTAATGACTTTTTAGATCTATGTGGTTGATTTTTTGAATTTTTGTTTTTTCTTAAGTTTTTTTTCCCCTGTGCCATCTCTGTTTGCTAATAAAGCACAGTTTGATGCCTATTTTTTCGTAGCAATAGAGTGCATGCACTTTGTTTTCCACTATAAATCCGCACAAGCTTTGAGAATTTTTGAAAATATAGCTTTTTCTTCAACCCAGACCTAAGTTTTTTTTCTTCTGGAAGTGTCATTATCTTTGTTTGGACTGTGTTGTGTCTCTTCTGAACTCAATTGGTTGCCTTGTTCATGATTTTTTAGAATTAGGTCTTTTTGAAAGAATCACTTAGGGTTTTGCCTAGTTGATTTGTTGCTTGATCAAAACAAGATAGATTGTCCTTTTTCTTACGATATTCTTATTTTATTCTATTAAATACATAGGTTAAGCCTTATTTGTTGCTTATTTGTAATCAAATTCATGTTGAACTACAAATTAGGGTTTATTAAGACCTAATGCTCTTTTGAAGGAATTATAGTCAGTTTTGCTTGATAAAGGAAATTGTTGCTTTCATCCTGGGAATTTTTCACAATTGCACTGTTATTATCATTCAATCAAAGCATTCATAAGGGAAAATGTGTTTTCTCCAACTCTCTTGATTGATTTCTGTGTGCTTGAAAGTTTTGAGTAATTATAGATAAAGAGTATGTTGGCTTATTTGATGTTTAGGGAAATATGGAAATTGGTTTGTTGACTGCATTTTCATTACATTATAGTGAAATTGGTTGCTTTAGAAAATTGGAAAAGTTGTGAGTTTTTGCATTTCATTTCTCAAAAATTCAAAGAAACTCTTTCTTTTCTCTAGATAGGATTTCATCGAACTTGAAATTTGCTATTGCATTTTAGAGTGCATTAAGATTTCAATTCATGTCATAACATCATAAGTTTCACCTTCATCACCCATTGCGTAAAGATCAACTTAATAGTACAACATTAATTAAAATTCATTTAGAATTTTACATTTTTTAGGTCCCTTGTCATCTACAGTAGCTTAAGTGTAGGGATTTGGAATAGGGAAGGAAGTAAACTTTCCAAAGCTACAAATGAATAATAGAATCTTGAATTAAGGAGAGAAAATATAATTATTTCCATTTTTCTCTAGGAAGCTCTTCTTGTACATGAGGTAAGCACAAGATCGTGTCGAATCTGGTTAAGTAACCGTACCCACTTCATCTGCCTAGATATAATTATTTGTGCATATTACAATGGTACCGAAAGGTACATGGGGTCACTTGAAAGTAAACCTCCAATAGATCACGTGGAGGAGCCTTCAAGGGGATTGAGATTGTTACTCTGCCCTTGTGTGTACATTTGATTTGCGGCTGTCCCCCCGAGTAAAATTATTGTATTTGGTAAACTTAGTGACTATAATCCTAGGGCTCTACCTATGGTGACGATAGAGGGAAGGTCCTATTGTAGCTGGAACAAACATTAACTAGACTCACTTGGACTTTTTGGAGGGTAATCTTTGCTCAAGATGGTTTATAACAGAGTTACTTGCACTAGACTATTTCATTAAGCAAGTTGTCGGGGTAACTGGTTCCAAATGCTCATTTCTATAAAGCTTTTCACCTTAATCACTGCATTGTTGGATTTCATCACCAACTAGTAATTATTGATCTCTATGATATTAGTTTGTATGGTTTGAACTCCTAGATTTTTAGTGTGTGTTACTTTCTATGTTGTTTTTTACTTTTGAGAGACTTTAGGTGTAATTAGATATTGTGTAATTGATCAATTGAAACTTTTTCATTGTGGTGGAATTACCAAGACAATCAAGTAGAATACTCGGGGATCCCCCTGAGTATACATCTAGTCAGTTAGAAAAGATTAAAGCTGAAAAATCTAAATCATCAGGATCTAGAATTGTAGTAGAAGCTTAAACTTCTACTATTATAGACTCTGATGTAAGAGGAATTGAAGTTAATCAACCAATAACATCTACTATTTTAGGCCTTGAAGTAATAGAAATTGAATTTGATAAAACTTAGAGATTAACATCACACTAAAAAGGAACTGATTTACAAATTACTAAACCCATTCAAACTGAATTAGATATTGGATACTTTTCAGATACAAATCCCATTTCTGAACCAGATATTGACGAACCCGAGTATGATATTTTCGAGCTTGAGATTCATACATTTTCTACAATGTATATTCCATATCCTTTACTTTCATCACTTGTGAAACTGATTATTACTGATAGTTCGCCTCTCGATCTCATTACCATTGAAGAATTTTTTTTGGATGAAGAGGAAGAACCCATAGTTTCTACTAGTTAACCTATAGATATATCAGAGCTTTTGTTTAGATCTCTTCACCCTGAACCTTGGTATTTTACACCCTTGAACTTTTTAGGACAAGGGATCCCATGATACATGACTCCTTATTCTACCATACTAGGTTTTGACTGGTCTATGATGGCTTCTAGAAGTACCTCATCATACACATCTATGTTTTCTACTTTTTCGAAGTCAACATTGTATGGTGGTTTTCTATGACCTGGATATCACTCTCTTCTAGGAACTTATTCAAGAGCTTCTTCCTCAAACTCATCTTCAAACATGTTAACTGGTGTAATTAACCCTACCAATGAAGGTTTGACATTTGAACAATTTATTAATATGATTTCCTTTAATGTTGGTAATCCACAAACCAACCCAACATGTGGTTATTACCTGCCTGGGGGGAAACTGTCATATCCTCCACCTAGAGGAAAACCTTTCAGTGGATATTAAACTGTAGCTAGGGGGTAACCTCCTACTGGGAGTTACTTTAATTATGCTCAAATGCCTCAAACTGATTTTGGTTAGCCTGTTATGCCTTAACCCACCATTGGAATGCCTTACCCTGGAGTGAATACAATTTATACCCTTCATTAAATTAACATTCAATTTCAGTCACTTCTCAAGCGCCTTTGTATCAACTTGTTCAACCTATTAGACAACCTGTACACCAAATACCTTTTCAAGGTATGCCTTTTCAAGTCCAACCCCATGCCCTGGTTAATCCATCAACACCTACCCAACAACCACTTCAACATCCCGTCCTGAATACTCCTCAAACCTTTGTAGAGTCTGCTATATCAACGACTGTTCAGGACCCAAGTTTAGGTTTTCCTCAAACTCCCATTCATGCAGTATCATAGGTAGCTGTCCCACTTATATCACAAGTTATGATGCAACCCCTTGTTCAGTCTTTACCTCAGGTATTTTGTGTTCAATCCATTCCTACAATTCCGTCAATACCCCAAATACTTGTTGTACAACCAGACATCCCATATATGCAAGTACTGTTTCAAGGGCCACCTTTCCAAGGTCTACCCTAGAGTCAATTTGTTCAAGGTTCACCTTTTCAAACTCAATTTCTCCAAGGTCAACCTTTGCAATCTCAAACCTTTCAAGTAAATTTCGTTCAAGGTCAAATGGGTAAGAGTATCCATTTTTAGAATCAACCATATTGAGGTCATACGTTTCAACAAACTATACAACCGTAATCCGATATGGCTCATCCTAGATATCTGGGAGGTGTGTATATCCCAACTACTTAAGCTATCCTAGGATATCCTAGATATCCTCCTCAAGGTACAGGGTTCATCCCTCATGCTTATCAGTGTCCATCTCAAGATCCTAATCGCCAGGTGCCCTTCATTGCAACTTTGGATTTTCCTGACCTCTCTTGGTTAACAAATGATCCACCTTTTCATTTACGATTTTGGCTAGCCATTCCTACTAAGTTGCCCAGTGATATTTCTAAGCTCAAAGGTAAGTCGAGCGAAGATCCATCCAACCATGTTATGACCTATCATATTTGGTGTGTGTTCGACTCATTAAATGACTATTCCATTAAATTACAATTTTTTCAACGAACCTTAACCGGTTCGGTAGCCAAATGATATGTATAATTTCTGCGCGCTTCCTTCGACACATTTAACGCCCTTGCTACAACTTTTTTGACCCATTTACAGTTTCCTATTTGATATGATATTGGAACCTAACTTTTAACTTCCTTGAAGCAGTCAACATCAACCCATATCTCAAATCACATTCATGAAAGGAGATGAACACGTCGCCTGGTTAAAGTTTACATTCCAGACCAGATTTTGGCTGAATGGTTCATAAAATATATTTTACCCGTAATAACTAAAGATGTAGCCAAAGCAGGCGTCATAATGTTATTGGGAAATCTAGTGTCCATTCAGAGCTGCTAGTCCCACTAAGACGGGTAGCTATCTTAGAAACAAACAAACTAAAGTTACTTGCATTTTCCTTTATGAGACGTAGATGAGAGAGAAGTAGAGAGTACCAACCTCAGTCTTTCGCTTGGCTCCTTGCTTCTTTCCTCTCCCCTCTGACAAATCTTTGCCACTCCTCCCTTGCTTGCCCCGCTTCAAAGAGCACCTGTAAAGTCAAAGCAGCATAATACTATCAAAGCACAGAGATCTACAATCATAAACAATATAGGATCAGATATATATTGACCACACAAATGCATAAATCAACTCAAACATACAAGAATGTGGAGGAAAACTCAAATAGCTTTATTGATAGAAAGAGTAGAAGGGAGGATTACAACCCATTGATCTGACCCAACATCATCCTCCCAACATGAAAGCCCTTCTTCACCTAATGAAAATATTAGATCACCCAACACTATGATGTTCCACAAAGAAACCAACATCACTTCCTTACAAAATACAAGATTCCAACCCCTGGATCTCTAGGATGAGGGATCCATATATAGATGTTTACAGGTGGGTGAGTCAGCTTATGGGTTTTTTATTAGTGTCATTTCTCTGATAGTTCTCAATTCCACTTGGAGATTTCATGATCTCTTGCTCATCCCTGGGCGAATTCAGAGAGGCAAGTGCCACAGGAGAAGTTTCTGGAAGATTCCATGATCATCCACCTTGCAAACTGTCTCTGCCATTTGTCTACTCTCGCCCATCGCATCCCATAGAAGGGATTTTTAGTATGCATCGTACCCCCCATGTGCATTAGGTGGGATGCATCACACTTCAAGCATGAAGCAGCTGAGATGGTCCAGTTTTGACCAGTTCTGAGTAGTTTTTCATGGAGAACTTCTGGGAGATGATGTAATCAGCTGACCTTGTTCCTTTAGGGTATGAAACAACACTTTCAGGGACTTAGAAGCCCTTGGTTTATGGACATATAAGGTTGGGGTTGCAGTGCCAAAATATGTCTATAATAGTTGCCCCCTAAGGTAAGAGGTCGTAAATCTTTTGATGCCGGGTGAAATGTTTTATCATGAGGATCTGAAGTTTTTCTGCACTGGAAGGTGACCTGTAATAAGATACAATACAATACATTATCTTCATAATATTTTCATGATCTAGCTAAGGCAGCCATTCCCATGCTCAGATTTATAAATTCATTTTCATGTACATAAGATAGACAACCATCTGTATGGTAGACTGATGATTCTGGTAGAGCCATCATCCTTTGGCTTGGATGATTATCTGTGCAGCTATGATGAACATTTGATGTCTTTATTTTCCTGAATATATCACAGGCCGGATGGATGAAACTAGATATGGGGTCTTCAAACTCGTTCAATTTTTGCCCGAAGTACAAGTCGATCCATGTGAAAAGATGTTCTGAAGTCGAACATGGAAAGACATCGCCTGATTACCAACCAATGATTTAAGCTATTAACAGGCGCGAGAGGAATCACCAATAATGATAATGACCCCCAAGGTATTTCAGTACAATTCACGTGGTGTGAAAATGGGACTTGGTGTCGAACACCACGCAAAATCTTTCGGTTGAAGGCCATTGATGTAAACCTGTCACCGAAAGTGAGAAACTTGCCATTGAGGCATGCAAGCTT
>APFE030405733.1:1424-59574 GCA_000404065.3 Pinus taeda
AAAAATCAAGCTGGTAGTCCCGGTTTTGGGATCCAGGGGAAAATATTTGTGTATATGTGTTTTATGTGTTATGCTCTCGCATTGTTTATTTTCTGTGTTTTAGAATTCGTATGTAGGTAATTTTTGTACAGGGTTAAAACCTAGAACACCAACTAACTGTTAGTCCTCTCTTAGTTCCAAAAATAATTTGGAACTAATTTAACTGAATTTAAGTCAATAAACTAAGTGATCTAATTTCCAACTCAATCTAAACTCACACCGAACCTCTAAAATTTAGGGAGAACATATACATGACCACATAAAGACTTCCAACTTGAAATTCCTAAGATAATTAAGTTAATTAATCTTAATTAACTATTTACAAGTTGCTATGAGATAGAATTCTATTTTAGTTCTTAGTTTAATTCAAGGAAAAATTAAACTGGAATTTCTTGTTGCCATTTCTCAACACTCCCTCTCAACAAGAAAGGGATTATCAATTACCCCAATCTTGTCTCTGTGAAACTCGAATTTACATATTGACAATGTCTTTGTCAAAATTTTAGCATCTTGCTCCTCTGTGAAAATGTACTCTAACAACATAATCCTCCTCAATACACAGTCTCTGAGATGATGATATCATATATCAATATGCTTGGACTAATCATGAAAAACTTAAGTTTCAAATATTTTGATACTGTTAGCTCTGCTATAAGACTAAGCTTTTGATGGGTAAAAACCAGCTCTAGCAGTGCTAGGTTTTGCTTTCAAGAGGTTCACAGCAGTTGGTTTCATCTTTCCCTTCATCCTCCTTATTCTCCTTTAAACCCCTTCATCTCTGTTTATCTCCCAAAACCTTGTGTAAGCCCCTCTCCCGCCTAGCCCCTCAGTGCTAAGGTTTTATCCATATAACCGCGCATATGCAAAAAGGCGCTACCCACCAAGTCATCCCCTGTCACATCAGTCATAAACTTGTGCATTTAACCTCCACCATCTGATCGTCTGTCACAAGATCCTATGACATACGCTTCCCCACCGCCGAGACATGCCCGCACTTTAACCCGCGGGGAAAGTGGTTTTCCGCCCATCATATCCGCCATGTGTCAGCCGTCTATTCGCATCATGTGCCTATTGTACGTATACCACCATCTCCGAAAAGTGGTGCGGGGATACCGCTTACCACCCATTTCGTCCATCCCCGTGTGTTATCTCCCACGCTAGTATCTCGCCTGGTGGTCGTCGGATCTGCCCGATCGCGATCCAATGACCCACGTTTGTCCATTCATGTTCTTTCCCCGATACCTCCTGTAAGTCGATCTCCGTCATCTATCTCTGTGATCCAATGGCCAATTTCCATTCTACATCCTTCCTAGCTATTCACGTCCATAACCATGCTGCACTCCCGAAGGAAGAAGGTGATCATCTACCAGCTCTGCGCAGTTAAAGCTTCAACCGCTGCATTCAACACATTGTGTACTCGAGAGAAGAAAATGACGATCCTTGAGCAGCTAAACGCCTTCAGCAATTATGGAAATTTATTCATACAACACTTCACTTGCCTCAGAAGGACAACAAAGTACCAAAAATGTCAAATGTATTTATTGAAAGCAGTAGATTGTATCAGAGACCCATATCAGATAGTTAATGTGGTTGGTGGTCCATTATGACCCCTCCACGCATAGGATAGCAGATATTTTTGTAATCAACCTCTATATATATCCAGAGTTCAGAATGTAATAGGGTTGATGGTTTTGGTTTTGATGTAAGGTTCAACTTCTGTAGACTGCAACTACTATGACACTTGCAGTGTCTGGTCTTCATTTTCAGCTAATACAAGCTTCTTTTGCTGTTAATTGCTCACTTTCCACTTCTTCTCTGTTCTAGGCTGTGCCTATTATACATTTATTCATGTGCTCTAGATATTTAGCATTAGAGGGGTTGTCATCCCACCTCTGTGTTAGAATCTTGTATGTATTATTGAATGTGTTATGCAGGTTTCTATTTGTTTAGTGCCAGAGAGTTTTCATCCTGTCTATGCATTAGAAAATAGATTTGCAGACCTCTCACTGGTTGCAGCCGGCCATCACAGGGTCCTGTGCATCTGCTGGTGTGGTCAGTATTCTCTACATTCACCTAATCCTTAAATTGTGAGTGATTGGTGGTCTAAAGCCTTGTAGTCTAGGGGTGTTCACCCATGTCTGGAGTTAAGCATAGTAGAAGTGGTTATCTGGCTTCAATATGCATCAAACCTTCCATTCATCCATTTCCAACGTTTTGTTGAGTTTGTAATGTTCCCGAGCATCTTCGGTATACAACCTAGGAGAGTTTCTTGGGGTGATAACATTAATTGGTGACGTTGCCGGGGAGAGGAGATTGAAGCTCATCTTCCTTGGGAAACAACACAGTTCCAGATTTTGATGATAGACAAAGTCTAGGCACATTCCTGGTTGTAATCATCTATCTGGCAACTCCACTAGAGGAAGACCAACCTTTGGCGACTCCATGTTCCAGTCCTAGCTCAGTATGTGAGACATACTCGAAGAAATCCTCAGAAATCACCAGCTGAACCAGTGCCTGACCCTGGGAAGATTGTTAAGCAGAAGAAAACATCACAGAAAGGAGCATCAGGATCAGGTAAGCCCAAGAAATCCTATGTATCTCTACAAGAGGAGGCTATAGTTGAAAATGTATCATTTGAAGATATAGAGCCTAGTGTTGCTAGTGAAACAATTCCTTCAGAGATTCATACATCTCCTCGTGCTTCTAGTTACCCTTTGGATCTCAATCCAAAGATTGCATCCCATACAGTCCATCATATTCCCTTGTCCCTGCCATCCATTTCATTGTTTCCCACTATTCAATCTACCAGTAGCATTCCACATACCCTAGTCATGGTAGGTCAGCAAGCACCTACGAGGATGGAAAGAATTGTTGCTGCTAGATATGGGCCTTTGGTCTTGCTTGTTCCTTTGAATGCTATGCCTGCAGGAGAGTACCAAAAATACATTCCTAAGTTTACCGGTACAGATGGGGTAACTGCTGAAGAACACCTTGAAGCTTTTTATAGTTATGCTGATAATTTGGATATAAGTGAAAAAGATGTGTGGATGAGAGTTTTTGTTCAGAGCCTTGATGGAGAGGCCAGAAAATGGTTCAGAGAATTGACCCCTAGATCTATTTCTGATATTGAAGCCTTAGATGAGGCATTTTTAAAGCACTGGGGAGATAAGAAGGACTTGCTGTATTACCATACTGAGTTTGGTAACTTGAAAAGAGAAAATGGTGAATCTTTGCCTGATTTCAATAAAAGATTCAATAGGATGTATAGTAAAATACCAGCTGAGGTAAAGCCAACCCCTACCTCAGCCAAACTCACTTATGCCAATGCTTTTGACTCTGATTTCTACTTATTATTAAGAGAAAGAAGATGTGCTACTCTAGCTGATATGCAAGATGCAACTCTAGAAGTAGAATCTAATATTATGGCTGCAGAAAAACTTAAAAGTAATGCTGATAGAAGAAGGCAGAGAGGTGAGGCTTCTTCTTCCTCTGCCTCAACTTCAGAACCCAAATTAGATAAAATGACTAGAATGATTGAGTCATTGGCTGCTGAAATTTCTAAGCTGAAGATTGAGCAGAACTCAGGAAAAACAAGGCAGCAGAACACATTTGCTCCAAGAAACTCAAATCCATACAGAAGAGAAAATGAGCAATTACAAATAATACAGAAGGGTAAAGAACTAAATGAAGAACACAAAGTTAAAGCTCCTTTTCAAAATGTAGTCATGGAGGAACAGATTGAAGATGAGGATGAAATACATTGCATGGAAGATAAAGGCAGTGTTGCCTTCTTGACATTGACTGAATATGAAGACTCTTTGCTGCAGGAACAAGACAGTCAAAGGTGGGATAGAGAAGCTGTTCTGCAGACGGGTGAACAGAAAAGGTATAACTTGAGGTCACAAGCAAATAATGTCAAGGAGAATCCTGCCCAAAGAGCTACTGTTCAAACAGATTCACAAAATACCAAACAGAAAAGACCAACAGCTGATCCAATCATCCTCAAAGTTCCAGTCCAAGAGGTAAGAGGTCCCGACAAGTCCCCTTCCCCTTTCAGCTTTGAAGCAGAAGTCCAAAAATTAAAAATATCTGTGCCTCTGTTAGAACTTGTAAAGAGTGAAGTGTTTAGGAAGCATATCCTTGAAGCCCTTGAGCTAAAAGCCACACAAACCTCCACCGACTCTGTCAATTTGCAAGATGATAGACTTGCAGTTGTGTTGAGCCCAATGACTGAACCTACTGATGATAATTCTCCATCTTTTTATGTCTCTTTGACCATTCATGACAAAATCCTCCATAATTTCCTGCTAGACATAGGGGCTAGCCACAATCTAATGCCAAAATCTGTCATGGAAGAGTTAGGCCTTGACATCACCCGTCCTTGTCATGATTTATTCTCTTTTGATTCGAGGAAAGTGAAATGTTTGGGATTGATTAAAGATCTTGCCTTTACCCTAACTCAGCTGCCCATGAAGAGCATGATAATGGACATTGTGGTAGCAAATGTCCCTCCCAAGTTTGGCATGCTGTTGTCCAGAGGATGGATTAAGAGACTAGGTGGGACATTACAGAATGATTTATCTTATGCTACTGTCCCAATTTTTGGAGGAGAGAGCAGAAGATTGTACAGAGAAACACAACTGGCATATATCATCAGTGATGAAAAGAACCCATCTAATCATCCCATTTATGCAGTGGACACTGATTTTGGAGCATGTATTCTCCAAATAGAAGAATCTAAGAAGGCCTCAGTGCAGATTAGAAAACCAACAGTTCAGGCCGAAGAAGAGCAAGGAAGTCAGGATTGGGAGATGTTCTTTGACGGAGCATGTTCCAGGGAGACTGCAAGAGCAGGGGTAGTGCTGATATCTCCAAAACAAGAGAGCACACAGCTGTCTTTTAAGCTGGCCTTCCAAGTCACAAACAATATAGCAGAGTATGAGGCTCTGATATTGGGCCTGAATGCAACTAAAGACATAGGAATCAAGACCATAAGAGTGTTTGGAGATGCTGATATGATTATTCAACAGGTGAACAAAACATTTTGAGCAAAGCACCCAAGACTAAAAGCATACATAAATGAGGTACGGAGACTCAAAGATTCCTTTGATAGTTTTTGTATCTCATACATCCCTAGAGCCAAAAATTAGCTTGTTGATTCCCTTGCTGTGTCTGCTAGCATGTTTATCCCTCCCATGTCTCCTAGACTAGTTTATGAAGTCCAAATGAAATATAGACCATCCTTGCTTGACAATATCCAGCATTGGAAAGTTTTTAATGATGATGATGAGCTGAATAGATTCCTTCAAGTCATTGATGAGTTTTCTGAAATGCAAATTGACCAAGAGAATGAAGCCTTGGTAGAAAATCTGAAATCCCAGCTTAGAAATAAAATTGGCAAAGATAGCATTGTCCAACTGCCTAGCAATCATATTCCCAAGGGCCTAATTCCTTTAGAAAGACTGTTTGACCAGAATGATGTGCCTTACAAGGATGCTCAAAAAGAAGACCAATCTGCAGTCTGTAAGCATAATATAGGAAGTCCAGGTCAGCCTAGATACATAAATTTGTCCACTCATTTGTCTGCTGACCAAAGTTCTGAATACTGCAATTTAATGAAGCAATTTGCTGATGTGTTTGCCTGGGAGTATAGTGATCTGAAAACTTATGATAGGAATATCATCCAGCATAAAATTTCTTTAGAGAAAGATACCATTCCTTTCAAGCAGAAGCTGCGACCAATAAATCCTATGCTCCTCCCTCTGATTGAAAAAGAAATTAAAAAATCACTGGCTGCCAAGATCATAGTCCCTCTCAGATATTCCAAATGGGTAGCCAACCTAGTAGTGGTGAGGAAGAAAAGTGGAGAAATTAGACTCTGTGTTGATTTCAGAAACTTGAACAAATGCTCCAAGAAAGACAACTATCCTCTACCCAAGATGGAGCATTTGCTGCAAAAAGTCTCAGGAGCCAAAGTAATGTCTTTCATAGATGGATTTTCAGGCTTTAATTAGATTGATGTGCACCCATATGACCAAGAGAAGACTGCATTCACCACTCCTTGGGCACTTTTATGTATGCCAAGATGTCTTCTAGATTGATGAATGCTGGAGCCACCTTTCAGAGAGCTATGGATATAGAATTTGTGGGAGAGAAGGATAAATTTGTCCTCATCTACCTTGATGATATAATAGTATACTCCAGCAGCCATCAAGACCACTTACAATATTTGAAGAAAGTGTTCCTGAAGTGCAGAAGGTTTGGGATCTCAGTCAATCCTAAAAAATCACAATTTGCTTCAGAAGAAGGCAAGTTGTTGGGACATGTTATGTCTGTTGTAGGTGTCCGAATTGACCCAGAAAGAGTAAAGGCCATATAGAACTTTTATGTGCCGAGATCAAAGAAGGATATCCAATCCTTTCTAGGCAAAATAAACTTTGTAAGTAGGTTCATACCAAATTTTGTAAAACTTGTAAAGCACATTACCTCCATGTTGAAAAAGGGGTCAGAGATAAAATGGACTGAGTCAGCAAGAAAATCATTTGATTACATTAAAAAAGCTATTATGGAGGCTCCTACTTTAATTAGTCCAGATTACAGCAAGGAGTTCCATATATTTTCTTTTGCCTCTGAAGATACCCTTGCAGTTGTCTTATTGCAAGCAGATGAAGAAGGCTCAGAGCATCCAGTGGCATTTTTTAGCAAAACATTAAGGGATGCTGAGATGAGGTATCATATAATTGAAAAACAGGCATATGCTCTTATCAAATCTTTGAAAGATTTTAGAGTTTATATTCTAGATTCCAAGATAATTGCATATGTACCCTCTGCTGCAATAAAAGATGTCTTAACACAATCTGATGCTGATGGAAGAAGGGCTAAATGGATTGCAAAGTTGATTGAATTTAATATAGAATTGAAGCCCACTAAACTTGTTAGAGGTCAGGGTCTTGCCAAATTATTGGCTGAAGAAAATTGCATAAAATTGGACATTAATCTCATGGGCACGGATGCAGAAAATGGTTAAACGGAAGAAGAGGAAGCAACTGAACCAGAGAGAAAGAAATCAGTGGCAGAAGATCTAGCTTCTTGTGATTGATACTCTGCAATAATTAAGTTCTTGCTGAAGCTAGAAACCCCTCCAGGCTTTACTCAAAGTCAAGACAGAACAATTAAGCTTAGAGCAGCAAAATATTGCATTAATGGAAATATGCTCTATTGGAGGGATCCATCAGGAATGCTTTTGAGGTGTCTGGACAAAGAACAGTCAATAGAAGTCATGCAACAGTTCCATTCTAGCATGTGTGGAGGGAATCACTATTGGAAAACCACAGCCCACAAAATCCTCAGGGCTGGGTACTATTGACCCACCTTATTTTCTGATGTATTTTCATTTGTTAAATCTTGTGACAGCTGCCAAAGATTTGAAGGAAAGCAGCAGTTGAAGTCCCTGCCCCTAAAATCAATACATGCAAAAGGACCTTTTCAGCAATGGGGCTTAGATTGCATTAGAGAAATCAATCCACACTCCAGTGGCCAGCACAGATGGATATTAGTAGCCACTGATTACTTCACTAAGTGGATTGAAGCAATCCCTACCAGGAAGGCTGATCACAATGTGGTCATGAAGTTTTTAATAGAAAATATCTTTACTAGATTTGGTTGTCCACATAAATTAGTCACTGATAATGTAGCAGCCTTCAAAGCAAAAGAGTTGGTGGACATGTGCAATTCAATGGGCATTAAACTGGTTCATTCCACCTCATATTATCCTCAAGGAAATGGTTTAGCAAAATCTTCCAACAAGAGTTTGATAAGGATAATTAAGAAGCTATTGGATGACAACAAAAAGAATTGGGATTCCAAGCTCAAGTATGCACTTTGGGCTGACAGAGTGACCATTAAAAGATCCACAGGGAGTTCTCCCTTCAAGCTGGAATATGGCATAGAGGCAGTATTTCCAATATAGCTTACTCTTTTGTGGCAAAGTTCCTACAATCAGAGCAGAATGAGGAAGAAGATATGGCAGGAAGGATCACAGATTTAGCAGAGGTACATCAAATCAGAGAACAGCTGGTTGAAAAGGCTGCAGCACATCAGAAAAATATCAGGGAAGCTTTGGACAGGAAGACGAAGGCAGATAATTTTCAGGCTGGAGACTTGGTTCTGAAGTGGGATGCACTGAAAGAGAAGAAAGGAAATCATGGGAAATTTGATGCTTTTTGGACAGGGCCTTTCATCATTTCTCAGATTCAAGGGAACAACACTTTCATACTGAAAAGTATGGGAGGAGAGGTAGCTTTTGATGGCCTGGTTATTGGGCGTTTTCTGAAAATTTATGTTGTTTAAGGTCTTTGGCCTTAAGATTGTAAATATTTTAATTTTATCAGTTTAGTATAGGCAAAGTAGACTCCATGCCCAATGGAACACTAGGAAAGTTTTGATAATTTGTTTTTCATCAGGAAGGCATTGATCTGCGGGTTCTTGAGACCTCACAGGGAGGATCTCATCCCCAGAAGGAGCTAGTGTTAACTTTGCTATAAGACTAAGCTTTGATGGGTAAAAAACAGGTTTGGTAGTGCTAGGTTTTGCTTTCAAGAGGTTCGCAGTAGTTGATTTCATCTTTCCCTTCATCCTCCTTATTCTCCTTTGAACCCCTTCATCTCTGTTTATCTCCCAAAACCTTGTGTAAGCCCATCTCCTGCCTAGCCCATCAGCGCTAAGGTTTTATCCATATAACCATGCATATGCAAAAAGGCGCTACCCGCCAAGTCCTCCCCTATCACATCAGTCAAAACTTGTGCATTTAACCTCCACCGTCTGATTGTCCATTGCAAGATCCTACGACATACGCTTCCCCCGCCGTCGAGACATGCCTGCACTTTAACCCACGGGGAAAGTGGTTTGCCGCCCATCATATTTGCCATGTGTTAGCCGTCTATTCGCATCGCGTGCCAATTGTATGTATACGACCATCTCTGAAAAGTGGTGCGAGGATACCGATTACCACCCGTTTTGTCCGTCCCCGTGTGTTATCTCCCACGCTAGTATCTCGCCTGATAGCCGTCGGATCTGCCCGACCGCGATCCAATGGCCCATGTTTGTCCATTCATGTTCTTTCCCCGATACCTCCTGTAAGTCGATCTCCACCGTCCATCTCTGTGATCCAACGACCAATTTCCATTCTACATCCTTCCTGGCTATTCACATCCATAACCATGCTACACTCCCGAAGGAAGAAGGTGATCATCTACCAGCTCTGCACAGTTAAAGCTTCAATTGCTGCATTCAACACATTGCGTACCCGAGAGAAGAAAAGGATGATCCTTGAGTAGCTAAATGCCTTCAGCAGTTATGGAAATTTATTCATACAACACTTCACTTGCCTCAGAAGGACAACAAAGTACCAAAAATGTCACATGTATTTATTGAAAGCAACAGATTGTATCAGAGACCCATATCAGATACTTAATGTGGTTGGTGGTCCATTATGACCCCTCCACGCATAGGATAGCAGATATTTTTGTAATCAACCTCTATATATATCCAGAACTCAGAATGTAATAGGGTTAATGGTTTTGGTTTTGATGTAAGGTTCAACTTCTAGAGACTGTAACTATTGTGACACTTACAACGTCTGGTCTTCATTTTCAACTAATACAAGCTTCTTTTGATGTTAATTTCTCACTTTCCACTTCTTCTCTGTTCTAGGTTGTGCCTGTTATACATTTATTCATGTGCTCTTGATATTTAGCATTAGAGGGGCTGCCATCCCACCTCTATGTTAGAATCTTGTATGTATTATTGAATGTGTTATGCAGGTTTCTATTTGTTTAGTGCCAGAGAGCTGTCATCCTATCTTTGCATTAGAAAATAGATTTGCAGACCTCTCACTGGTTGCAGCCGGCCATCACAGGGTCCTGTGCATCTGCTGGTGTGGTCAGTATTCTCTACATTCACCTAATCCTTAAACTGTGAGTGATTGGTGGTCTAAAGCCTTGTAGTCTAGGGGTGTTCACCCATGTCTGGAGTTAATCATAGTAGAAGTGGTTATCTGGCTTGAATATGCATCAAACCTTCCATTCATCGATTTCCAACATTTTTTTGAGTTTGTAATGTTCCCGAGCATCTCTGATATACAACCTAGGAGAGTTTCTTGGGGTGATAACAGATACAACTCTAGTTATGGCAGTAAATCACAGTTGGATCCATCTATTGACCAAACAAACCAACCAATATCTTCCTCATCTAGATGGCCTCACATGCTACCTGAATCGTATGCATGTACTATGCCTTTGCTGAAATGAGTGTAACTGATCTCTGTTTCCTGCTGTACCAAGAAACTGTTGCTAACCCAATACTGAAGATCTCTCCTGGTTTTTATTTTTTTATTTTTATTTTTTTTTTATTTTTATTTTTTATTTTTTTTCAGTCGAATGGAATCCCTACCCAAACTGCATTAGTGAAGCCTTGAAGCTTCAATCCCTTTGTCCATGTGCACCATAATCCATACTGAAAAGTGCCCCTGAGGTATCTCAACACGTGCTTTGTTTCCTTCCAATACAGCTTGGTAGGCCTAACCGTCGCTTGAATAAGGTAGTTAACTACATAACACATATCTTGTAGTGTGTTCACCAAATACATGAGTGAACCCAGAAGCTGCCTGTAAACAATAGCTTCCACTACTTCCCCTGAAGTAGCATCCTCCATCCTCTAGTTACCTGCTAGAGGAGTCTCCATGGGTTTGCTACTCTCCATGTAGAATCTCCTTTGTATGTCGTTGGCATACTTTCCCTGAGACACAAACAACTCCCCATCTCCTCGCCATACCTCCATGCCAAGAAAGTAACACATGATCCCCATGTCTTTCATCTAAAACTCTCTTGCAAGGTCGTTCTTACAAGACTTGATCAACTAATCATCACCCGTCAGTATGATATCATCAACATAAAGTACAATGATCAACAATTTACCTTCCACCACTATGTGCTATAGGTTTGCAACCACTTCACTCTTCGTGAAACCCAACCCGGTGAAGTAGCTACTTATCTTGGTGTACCAATCACGTGGTGATTTCTTCAACCCATACAATGATCTCTTGAGCCGACACACATGTGAATCATGATCAAAGGTCTCAAAACCTTTAGGATGATCTATGTACACCTCTTCCACAATCATGCCATTAAGGAATGTTGTCTTCAAATCCATCTGATGTATCTTCCTACCCATCTATGCTGATAGTACCAATATAGATATGATAGAAGAGTACCTTGCAGTAGAAGCAAAGTTCTCATCATAGTCAATCCCCTCTACCTGTGAAAAGCCATGGGCCACAAATCTAGCCTTATGATTCTCCACACTACAATCTGCAACTTTCTTTACCTTATAAATCCAACGGGAGCTCACCATTGATTTGTCCTCCAGTCTTGGGACCACATCCCAAACACTGTTACGAACTATGGAGTCATATTCCTCCACTATGGCATCAACCCAAACCGATTGCTGCACTACTTCCTTAACAGAATAATACGACTCTGTCACAACACATTCACCCATAATAGCCATGTAGCCAGTGTACCTCTCAAGTGACCTCCTCTTCCTGCACTGAGAAGTGGGTGCTCCCACATTCTTCCATGCATTATCCAACAATTTGTTAGCCTCTTTCGTGTGCTTTCCTCCCTCTCTGGAAGACTCTACCTAAGTGGATGTCTCCACTCCCAGATCCTCTGCATGTGGCTGCAACACATCAATTTGAGGCTCCTCAACATTAGGAGCTAAAAGCTCCTCATCTGCATGTAGCTCAAGCTCCCTCTCAAGGGAAACTCACATGGCCTTCTCCTCTTCGAATCTGACATCCCTGCGAACAATTTTCATCCTGTTGGTCAACAAGTACACTCAATAGTTGTGAAGTGTATCAGTGTACACCACAAATATCGCCAACTTTGTTGTCAACTCAAGATTTTTCCGTGCATCTTTGGTCACATGGCAATATACCGATGACCCAAAAATCTTGAAGTGACCAACATATGGCCTCTTTTCGGAATAAGCCTCCTCTTGTGTCTTCATCTTAAGTATCCAATGTGGGCTACAGTTCTAAACATAAACCAATGTGTTGCATGCCTTGGCCAACAAGTGCAGTGGTAGGCCTTGATTATGCAACATAACCCTCGTTTCCCCTACGATGCTTCTGTTCTTCCTCTCGGCCACCCCATTTTGCTAAGGATTATGGGGTGCCATCAACTCCTGTTTAATCCCTTCTGCTACACAAAAGTTCTTAAACTAGTTTGAGACATACTCACCACTGTTATTAGTTCATAGAGCTTTAACCTTCTTTCCTGACTCTTTCTCTGCCAATGCTTTAAAATCACAAAACTTTGTGAAAGTTTGATCCTTTTTCTGCATGAAAAATATCCAACATTTACGAGAATAGTCATCAAAAAATATAACATAATACTTGTGTTTATCCATGGAGGTTGTCAAGAATGGTCCACACACATCTGAATAGACTCGCTCTAGAATAGCCTCTACTTGAATGTCTTTGTTGTGAAAAGAAGACCTGGTTTATTTTCCCAAAGTAAACCCCTTGCATGTATCAACTTGCTCAAGTGTACCTTTGGGAAGACCGATAGAGATCTGTTGTAATATCTTCAAAGCCCCATGATGCAAGTGGCCCAATTGTGTGTGCCACAACTTGCCAATCTCTCAAATCTGTACCCTTTTTGCTTTTGTGCTCAAAGCAGCACACTCCACTACCTCCAACTTATAAATATTCTTCACCCAAATCCCTATCTTATTTAATTGACCCGTGTTTATGTGTCAAAGGAATGCCTTTCCTTTCAAGAAGATGACATCATAGCCTCTATCCATAGCCATAGCAATAGATACCAAGTTCTTCTTCAGCTCGGACACATACATAAAATTCTTCAAGTTGAGTGGAGCCCCATGCTCCCTCTGAAAATCAATCGTGCCCAATCCAGTAACACTATACTTCCCATCGTCACCCATCTTGATATGCATCCAGATATCTTTCTCCTCTAGGTCATTGAATAACTCTTTGTCGCCAGTCATGTGGAATGAAGCTCCACTGTCTATGTACCATACACTTCCATCATTGATGACACCATGCATGCAATGAGGGAAAACTCCAATTCGAATTGAGAGGCCAAAGCCTCATTTGTCGCTCCTCCTAAGGACTTCTTCTTGGACTTCTTGAGTGGAAAATTTGTAGCAAAATGACCTAGCTCGTGATAATGAAAGCACTTAACTTTCATCATGTATTTGTTCTTACCTCCGTGATAAGAATTTGATTTGGAATGGGAAGCTTTCCCTTTCCCCTTCTTCACCTTAATCGCTAAGGCACAGTTCTCTTCATCATCAATATTTGATGAAGAGCTATCCCTAGTGTTCCTCCTGCATCAAAATCGACCACAGTCGTTCCCAATCCGACAGCTTCTCCTGACCATTGACAAAGTCATGATACCTATGCCAACTCTTTGGGAGTCCTATAAGATAAAGACTCAGCATATCATCCTCGAAAACTGTGATTACAACACTTCCAAGTTCATCACGACATTGAGTGAACTTGGTCAAAATAGTCTCACCTTTCTCCTTTTTCATTTTTTGAAGTTTGTCCTTCAGTGACAATTTCCTTTGGTCAGTGTTGTTCTGATACAAGTCCATCAATGTTTTCCACATAGAATATGGAGTTTCCTTGCCATGGAGACTCAGGACAATGTGGTCTCGAACTCCCTCAAGGATTATCCACCTCGCCTTCACTACACACTTCTTCCATTCGGCCAAATTCTATGCATCCGATGCTATTGGCTTAGGAATTTCTTGATCAACGAATTCCTTCAAGCCATTATCCTCTAGCACAACCTCCATTTTGTCCCTCCTTTTGGAAATACTGAGGGGGGGTGAATCAATATTTCTCTTTTTCAACTATTATTTTACTAGTTAAAACATTTATATTTAGAACACAAGATGAACAACAAGTATCAATGCTTTTATTAATATAATCTTTGTAATAAAATAGATACAATATATAAATTGTTGCAATCAGTTGCCAAGCACCAACTTGGACTTTTGTGAGGCTCCAACCTCTAGAGCTCCAACTCTGTTTCACCAAGGCAACAATCTTGGATTTAGGAGCACCAACTCCCAAGGACTTCAATCCTTCCAGTTCCTGAGACACTAGTCCCAAGGACGCCAATCCTTAGTACTTCTAAGGCACAAATTTCAAGGACTCCAATCCTTCTTACTTCTGAGGCATCAACCCCAAGGACTCCAATCCTTCTTACTTTTTAGGCACCAACCCCAAGGGTTCCAACCCAATCTTGTCAAGGCATGTTTGATAGTAATGTTTTGCTCTCAGAACTCTTCTTTACTGAGTTCTGTCTATTTACAACTTCACTATAGTCTCCATGCTACGACATCAATTAAAACCGGTCTTCTTAAGAAAGAGTCTTTACAACTCTTCATACTGTCCACAAAGAGTCTCCAATAGACTTCATGACCTCTGATAATGTCTCCACACAGCTTTAGTGAGTCTACTATTAGCTGCACTAAGCTCTACATAAGAACCAACTTTTTGTTCAAGCATCTGTTCTTACTGTCACAATAAATGCTTCAGCATGACTACTTCTCCGCTGACTACTTCTCCCTTCAAACAATGTTAGATAAAACTTTATTTATTACAACCCAGAATTGTTCTACAGACTGCATTGTGTACCTGATTAATTATTTCACAGGGTAACATGATTAGCAAAGAAGCTCACCCTTCGAATGCCTCCTGTCCAGTTGGTCCTTCGGCCCTTTTCTGTTTTGCTAGACCCTCTAGCTGCCTCTGTTTCCTCCAACTTTTTCAACAACACTTCCAATTTCCTTATTCTTTGTTTTTGTATCTTCGTGATGCCTTTGACCGTCAGTTTCCTCTTTCCACTGCCCCTTCAGCTTCCTCAACGCTCGCTTTAGCTTCCTCTGTGCTGGCTTGTCCTCTTCGGTGCTTTGGTTTCCTCTACGATGGCTTGTCCTTCGGCTTCCCAGCTTTTCAACTTCCTTAGTCTCTTCATGCTCACCAACACTCCTGGGACACATTGATTCAATGGCAAGGACCGAATACAGAGAGAAAAACTGATGCATAAAAACATTGTAACAGAGGCCCCTTTTTTTTGGTAAGACTATGTAAACATAGGTCTTTATTGTTTATGGATAGAATTCATTAGAGAGACAGTACCAACAAGGAGGTCCCACCTGCCACGTCACCATCGCAATAGCAATCAGCTTCGTTCAGGCCTCCTGAACTATCAGGAATGTTTTTTATCCATTTTGGCCTTCAAACCCTGCACAATACACATATTCAAATACACAGGAATATATGAAAAACAAATGGCTGAAACGCTAAAGGGCAGACTTCAAAAACATTACACCTACATCTATTCCTGCATCGGGTCCACTGTGTAATCACAATCGGTAGTCACAGCTTATAGCACCATCCCTTTATAACTTGCAATGGATCACTTCTGACATGGAGGACGTGATATATCATTAAGTCAATTGTAATGTTGCATCGGGTCTGCTACATATATCGCAATCAACACTTTCAGGGGTGACAACCCTTTGTGTATTGCGATATGTGAGTTTCGACAGGTGGATATGATATAATATTAAACCATTGCATAATGTCGCATCTGGTCCACAACATATCACAGTTATATATATCTATATATATATATATATATATATAATATATATATATATATATATATATATATATATATATATATATATATATATATATATATATATATCACAATTCGCATGTTTTAACGTGGAAAGGCTTAAAGCCTGAATATATGAAATACATGTAAAAACCATGCAATACACTAAAAGTAGACTTCATCTGTTTATACATCTGGACAGATATAGTGTTAGGTCCACACATATATATCGCTATCGAGGGTTTCAGATAGTGGCTCATTATAGAACCCGCCGATTATGATATTGTTGATATATACATATATATATACTCCGATATATGTATATTTGCTGCCTCTGATAGTGTATTCCGATATATGCACTACTTACACCTCCAATAGTGTATATTACATATATGTGTGTTTTCCACCTCTTTTAACTCTTTTTCTCTTCTTTAGCTCTACTCCTTTAACTCTCTCGCATATATATGTATTATGCTCTTCTTTGGCTCTTTGGCATGTATATGTATTCCGCTCTTCTTTAGCTCTTTTGCTTGTATTACTCCCGATAAGACTCCTTGGCATATATTACTCCCGATATGGCTGATATGCCTACGATAGCTCTATTTTACTCTTTGCTCCTCTGATATTCTCCTAGAAAGCTCCGTTTTGCTCTTTGATCCTCCGATATGCTCTCTGATAGCTTTGTTTTTCTCTTTGCTCCTCTGATAGCTCCAATGGTGATAGCTCTGATAGCTCTTTTGATGACTTCTTCCTCTCGGTTCTTCTTGGGCATGTATTACATGCGATGCTCCTTTGATGTGGCTCCTCTTGCTCTAATGTCTTCCTTTGGCTTTGCAATGTCTTTCAATGACCTTCTCTGATAACAGAATCTTACTCATGGCTTTCCTTTCCTGATGGCCTTGCTCTTCTTTCTTCATGGATCTGCTCGGCTTCCCCATGGATTCATATCATCATCTAGTATCTAGAATATTTCCATATTGACATCAATGAAAACCTAGTTCAACACCTCCAAGCTATAAAACTCGAGTTGTCTTCCAAGGCATACTCGAGCCACAAGCCGTAGAACATCATCTGTCAATCCTAAAGTATGTATTGTAAATTCGAATTTCAATTGTAACCCAAAACTCAAAAATTTGAAATCTCCTTTACTACATTTCTCTCAGCTCTGATACCATGTAGAAAATCTTATAGATTCACAAGCTCATGAAATGTACTAAAGAAAAAGACAAGAATCTACTTCTACTTTCAACCAGCGGAACCCAATAGATTGATGAAAAAAATATGAACAAGAAGAAGATAAATCAATGGCACATAAAACAAGATGTATTTGGGGAAGGCACTCCTCAAAACCCCACTATATATCAGAAATATGTGTGAAGATAAAAAGCTTGTTCTCACTAGAACAATTCTGCACAAGTATGCTCAACTCTTTCAACTCACAAACTAGCTCTTGGCCAACACTTAGCCAATTCTGCAGCTCTCCAAGCCCTTAATCTCTTGCGTAATTCCTAGGATGAATAGACTTTATTTAAAGGGAATTCATGCTTCCAAAACTGCACAATCCAAACATAGGATCAATCTCTAATGTATGCATGATATTTACACTCTAGTAAATAATACCACTAATAGTACATTATCCCTGTTAGGACTCAAGGAAACTCTCCTAGGTTGTAGCTCGGAGATGCCTGGTAACATATAATCTTCAATATTGTTCTCAGAACTATTGGAATGGATGATGGTTTGGATCAAGTCAGATAACCATTTCAGCTCTATTCTCACTCAAGACATGCATGAACACTCTCACCAATACTGACTGTACCAGCACATTGCATACATAACACATATGAATGGCTAGTTATAAGAAGTAAATGAGACTTTCAAATCTAATTTATCAATGCAAAGATAAGATGACAGTTATCTGGCATTAGACAAACTAGAAAACCTAAATAACCTATTCAAGTGAAAGCATAGAACAACAAAGAGAATGGACATTGAACATATAATAGAAAAAGAAGCTTATATTGCTAGAATGAAGATGAGAAGCTTGAAGGAATGGAGGAGGAACAATCTCTAGAAGTTGAACGCTTGTTACCTCTAGTTTTCAGCCTTTTATAGGCCTCTTACAATGCTCCTGAGCTCTCAAAGGCTCAGAGTCTTAATCTGTCTGATATGTCTTGTTAACTGATTGATTCTTTGAAGAGGCAAGCATGGCTCAAAGTTTTTTTCCTTCTGACAAAGGAATAACCACCTTTAGGTAGTTTGATGCGTTGTCTGGGGGCTCTCTCATGCTGGAGATGCCCCATGATGTTTGTTTTGAGGAGCTGCGCTGTGGCCTTTGATATTTTTGTTTGTTTTGGACAGTTGCGCATGCTGTGCTGCTCCTTGGTCTCTTTGTTGGTTTAGGGATGAACTGCGCGTGCTATGGCCCTTTCAAAGGTTTAACAATGCATGCTTTCTATTAAAATAGAACAATGCTACCCTATTGTGGACTTCTACCTTAAACAATGATTGTTTCTGTTTTAAACAGAAAACACAGCAACATTGAGCAATCCCACCCCTTTGTGTCCTTTTTGGACTTCAAAAGTCCTCAAATATGGCTTATTTCCTCTCGAGTCCACCCTTGCAGTGATAGCACATCTCCACCATTGATTTGGGAGTCCTAGATCCAACGGTGGTGATCCATTTCAGGTGCCTCTTTTGTACTGGAGTTAACCGCCCGATGAGGGCAGTTTTCTCTCTCCTCATCCTGGACACGTGGCAGTCGTTGTATGGCATCAGGCAAAGTTTGGCCTAAACCACTTATCTCCTTTGGATCCCTCGAAATCCTGCTGGTTTTGTCATTTTATTTGTGTTTCAAAAATGCACCAAAACATTGAAAATCATTAAAAATGGACTTTGGCAAACTTCAAAAATTATATTTTTCACTTCCCGGTCCCTTTCATGTCTAGGCTTCATAGCAATCAGCATTGCCCTGTTTCCCTTTGTATTTTGTTATATAATGAAATACATTAAAATGCATTTAAAACAGGTTTACTGCGGACCTGAAATTTTATCGAATATGTTGTATATAACCGTCAAGTCTAGTTATCAGGTTGCCCTCTATATGCCTACTCCCTTTGTATAGCCGATGCGATTAATCACAATCGCATGTCGTTAATGCCCGGGGTGTTTTACTTTAATCGCCAATGCGACCTGCTGATCCGATCATCAGATATTGCTGATCGGTGGGTCTTGTGCCCATACTTAAATCATCCTCTCTGCTCAGCCAATTGTGATTAGCCACTTAGATCTCTAATCGGCCAGATCTAACGGCTGGTATTCTTTCACTATTTAAAGCTTGCGATACTTGATTTTCATTGTTTTCTTCAATGTTTTACCTCCAAATAGTGTATTTCCGCCCTTCCAAGGGCTCTCCTCTTGTGTTGCTTTTGAACTTTGGATGATTTTGAGCAAATGTTGAAGATTTCAAGAGCATTTTTTGATCCCTTGGGATGATTTTTAAGCAAATTTGGAGACTTTAAGAGCATATATGGATCCGATTTTGGGCCTTTTGTCAGCGAGGCTAACATTGGCTCCTTCTTGGAATGAAATCCTCCCTGTGAGGTTTCAAGGATCACAGATCAATGCCTTTCCTATAAAACAAAAATCAAATCTTCCTTCTAGTGTTCCATTGGGCATCGAGTCTATTTTGTAATGAAATAAAAAGTGGAAAAAAATATTTACAATGACAAGGCTTTAAAGCCTTAAATGAAATAAAGTTTCAAGAAGCACCCATTTATTGGGCTCTCCTCCTTCCAAACAGTGCAGAATGAATGTATTGTTCTGCTGAATTTGAACAATGACAAACAGACCTGTCCATAAGGAGTCAAACTTGCCCTGATTACCTTTCTTTTCCTTAAATGCATCCCATTTGCGTACCCAATCACCAACTTGGAAATTGTCCACTTTTTCCTTCCTGTCAAAGGCTTCTTTGATTTCTTCTAATGAGCCTTTGACTTCTCAACCAACTGTTCTCTGATCTGCTATAGTTCAACCAGGTTATTCATTCTTCTTACCATGTCATTCTCTTCATCTTGTTCTTCTTGCAAGTATTTAGCCACAGGGAGAATCAACTGGATAGGGAAAACAACATCAGCGCCATAAACTAGTTTAAATGGAGAATTCCCTACGGAATTTTTGATGGTAACTCTGTCAACCCATAGGGAAAACTTCAACATGGAATCCCAGCTCTTTTTGTTGTCCTCTACCAGTTTTTTGATTACCCTTACCAAACTCTTGTTAGATGATTCTACCAGGCCATTGCCTTGAGGATAATATGAGGTAGAATGCACCACTTGAATTCCCATGGATTCAATCATGTCCACCAATTCTTTTTCCTTGAAAGTTGCTGCATTATCAGTGAGTAGTATGGTTGGGCAACCAAATCTAGTGAAAATATTCTCATTCAAGAACTTTATGACAACTTGATGATTGGCATTCTTAGTGGGTATATCCTCAATCCACTTGGTGAAATAATCAGTGGCTACTAAGATCTATATGTGTTGGCCACTGGAATGTGGGTTGATCTCACTTATAAAGTCCAAGCCCCACTACTGGAAGGGACCATTGACATGTATTGGCTTCAAGGGCAAAGATTTTAGCTGTTGTCTTCCTGCAAACCTCTGACACTTGTCACAAGCTTTCACAAAATAAAACACATTAGAGAAAAGAGTAGGCCAATAATACCCAGCCCTCAGGATTTTGTGGGTTGTGGTTTTCCAATAATGATGCCCTCCGCAGATGCTAGAATGGAACTGGTGTATGACTTCCACATCTTGTTCTTTATCTAGACATATTAAGAGGATTCCCAATGGGTTTTTCCAATAAAGAAGATTCTTATTTATGCAGAATTTGGCTGATCTGAGTTTAATGGCCCTCTCTTGACTTGAGTTGAGCCCTAGAGGGACTTCTAGCTTTTTCAAAAATTGAACTATGCTGGAATACCATTCACAGGTGGCTAGATTTTCAACCATAGACTAATTCTGCTTTTGTTCTTCTGCTACTCCCTCTGTCTGCTCATCATCTAAATTTAGACCTATGGAATTTATGTTTAACAAGCTGCAATTTTCTTCAGCCATAAGTTTAGCCAAGCTCTGGCCCTTGACAAGCTTTGTGGGCTTCACCTCTATGTTAAACTCTATGAATTTTGCAATCCATTTAGCTCTCTTTCCATCAATATCTGGCTGAGTTAAGACATCCTTTACTGAGGCTAAAGGTACATATGTAACCACTTTGGAATGCAGAATATAAATTTTGAATGCCTTTAAAGATTTTATGAGAGCATAAGCTTGTTTTTCAATAAGGTCATACCTTAGTTCAGCATCCCTTAAAGTTTTCCTGAAAAAGGCCACGGGGTGCTCTATGCCTTCATCATTTTTCTGCAACATAACTGCTGCAAGTGTATCATAAGAGCAAAAGAGAAGATACAAAAATTCCTTAGTGTAATCTGGGCTGATTAGAGTGGGAGCTTCCATGATAGCTTGCTTGATGGCTTCAAAAGAGCTTCTTGAAGTATCTGTCCATTTTATTTCTGAACCTTTCTTCAGCATGGAAGTCATGTGCTTTACTAACTCTGCAAAGTTTGGAATGAACCTCCTTACAAAGTTAATCTTACCCAGGAAGGATTGAATGTCCCTTTTTCACCTTGGATGGAAAATTTCTGAATGGCTTGAACCCTTGCTGGATCAATCTTCACACCTTCAACAGAAACAATATGTCCCAGAAGTTTGCCTTCTTCTAGAGCAAACTATGACTTCTTTGGGTTCACTGAAATTCCAAACTGTCTGCACTTTAGGAAGACCTTCTTCAAATGCTCTAAATGGTATTTGTGGCTGCTGGAGAAGACTGTTATGTCATCAAGATAAATAAGGACAAACTTGTCCTTCTCTCCCACAAAAGCTATGTCCATGTCCTGCTGAAAAGTAGCTCCAGCATTCATCAGTATAAAAGGCATCTTGGAGTACATGAAAGTGCCCCAAGGAGTAGTGAAGGTGTTATTTTCCTGATCTTCAGGATGTAAACAATCTAATTGTAACTTGAAAATCCATCTAAGAAAGACATGACTCTAGCCCCTGAAACTCTTTGCAGCAAGTGTTCCATCTTGGGCAGGGGATTGTTATCTTTTTTAGAGCACTTGTTCATATTTCTGAAGTCAACACAAATCGTGATTTCTCCATTTTTCTTTCTTACTACCACAAGGTTAGCTATTGACTTTGAATACCTTAGGGGAACTATGATTTTGGCATCCAACAACTTCTTTATTTCTTTCTCAATCAAAGGCAATAAGAAAGGGTTGATAGGTCCTAATTTCTGCTTAAAAGAGGTAGTGTTATTTTCTAGTGGAATCTTATCCTGAATGATGTCTGCATCATAGGTTTTAAGATCGTTGTATTCCCAAGAAAAAATATCAGCGAATTGCTTCATGAGGGTGCAATACTCAAAATTCTGGGCAGAGGACAAAATGAGTGGATAGATTTATGTATTTCGGATGGGCTGGGCTCCATATATTGTGTTTACGAATAACAGACTCATTTTATGTTTCCACAAGCTTATATGGTACATCGTTATGATCGAAAAACTTCTCTAAAGGCACCAATCCCTTTGGTATATGGTTACTAGGCAGCTGGACGATGCTTCCTCGGCCGATCTCATTTTTTAACTTGGACTGGCTGCATTCTTCCATGGTTTCATTTTCCTGATCGATGTGTGTTTCAAAAAATTCCTCAATGACTTGTAAAAACTTGTCAATTTCAGCATCGTCTTCAAAAACTTTCCAGTATTTGACATTGTCAGGTAGAGACGGTTTATATTTCACCTAAACTTCATACGTCAATTTAGGAGGCAAAGGAGGAATAAATGTGCTAGTAGACACAACAAGGGAGTCGACAAGCGGATTCTTCATTCTTGGAATGTAAGAAATGTTGAAATTAATAAAAGAATCGTTGAGCCTCCATACCTCATCTCTGTATGCTTTTAGCCTTGGTTTCTTAGCTTGGAAAGTTTTATTTACCTGCTAAATTATGGGGTCTGCATCTCCAAACACTTTCAGGCCTTTGATATCCATTTCTTTAGTAGCGCTTAAGCCCAGAATCAAAGCTTCATACTCTGCTATGTTGTTTGTGACCTGAAAGGTTAATTTGAAAGATAAATGGATGTATTCCTATGTTGGGGACACAAGGACTACACCTGCCCTAGCAGCTTCCTTAGAGAAAGCTCCATCAAATATCATGTCCCAAATCTGTGGGCCTTCTTCCTCAGCGATTTGGAAAACTGGTTTTTTAAGCTGTGTGGAGGCCAACTGGGGTTCTTCAATATGAATAATGCATGCTCCAAAATTAGTGTCAACAACATAGATGGGATAATTAGTAGGGTTCTTCTCATCGCTGATGATATAAGCCAACTGTGCCTCTCTGTATAATCTCTTGCTCTCACCTCCGAAAACTGGGACAATAGCATAAGGCAGATCATTTTGTAAAGATCCACCTAATCTCTTGATACAACCTCTAAAAAGTAACATGCCAAACTTGGGGGGTACATATGCTACCACAATATCCATCATCATGCTTTTCATGGGAAGCTGAGACAAAGTGATGGCTAGGTCCTTGATTAATCCCAGACATTTCACTTTTGTAGAGTCAAAAGAGAAAAGGTCATGATAAGGCTTAGTAATGTCAAGACACAGCTCATCCGAGATAGCCTTGGGCATTAGATTATGGCTAGCTCCAGTGTCCAGAAGGTAGTTGTGAAGGATTTTATCATGAATAGTCAGAGAGACATAGAATGATGGGGAGTTGTCTTCACAATTTTCTAACAACTGGCTTGTCATCTTGCAGATTTACACAGTCAGTGGAGGCTTGGATGGCTTTAGGCTCAAGGGCCTCGAGGACGAATATTTTGAGGGACTCATTCTTCACTAGTTCAATCAGAGGCATATGTATTCTTAGCTTCTGAATTTCTGATTGAAAATTGAAAGGAGAAGGAGACTTGTCAAGACCTCTTACCTCATGAGCTGGAGCTTTTAGGATGATAGGATCAACTACTGGTCACTTCTGCTTATTAGCTTGCTGCATTGTAGGGACAACAACTCTTTGAATAGGGGTTTCCTTGGCATTATTCATCTTCGACGTCAGAGTATATCTTTGTCGATCTTCAATTTGTAGAACAACTTCACCATCCCAGTCTTGGTTAATCTAGTCATTAAATAATGACTTTTCATAGCCAGCTGAGGTAAAAAAGGAGGTAGTGCCTTTGTCTTATAGGAAATGGATCTCATCATCTTCTTCAAACTGTTCTTCTTCCATAACTACATTCTGGAAAGGGGTCTTCACCCTTTGGTCTTCATTGGTATCTTTGCTTCTTTGCAAAATCTGCAACTGCTCATTAGCTCTTCTATATGGATTTAGATTTCTAGGAGCAAAGGTATTAGGAGCTCTTCCTTTCCCAGGGTGCTGCTCAACTTTTAATTTGGAGATTTAAGAGGCTAATGACTCTATCATCTTAGTCATTTTATCGATTTTGGGATCTGAGGATGATGAAGACTCGCCCCTTTGTCTCCTTCTATCAACATTACCTTTGAGCTTTTCTGTAGCCATGATATTTGATTCTACTTCCAAGGTTGCATCCTACATATTAGCCAAAGTAGCACATCGCCTCTCCCCCAATAGTAGGTAGAAATTAGAATCAAAAGCAATCGCATAGGTGATTTTAGCAGAGGTAGTGGTGGGTTTTACTTCAGCTGGTATCTTGTTGTACATGTGGTTAAACCTCTTATTAAAGTCAGACAAAAACTCACCATTCTCCCTCTTTAAGTTCCCAAACTCAGTGTGGTAATAGAGGAGATCCTTCTTATCCCCCCAATGCTTTAGAAATGCATCATATAAAACCTCAATATCTACTATAGATCTTGGGGTTAGTTCTCTGAACCATTTTCTAGCCTCTCCATCTAGGGTTTGGACAAAAACTCTCATCCACACATCATCTTCACTAATGTCCAGATTATCAACATAGCTGTAGAATGACTCAAGATGTTCTTCAGCAGTAACACCTTCAGTCCCAGTGAACTTAGGCCTATCTTTCTAATATTCTCCAGTAGGCATGGAATTCAAAGGAGTGGGCAGTATTAGAGGTCCATACCTAGTAGCTATGATTCTTTCCATTCGGGTAGGTGTTTGTGGACTTGCCATAGCTGTGGTGGCTAAAAGAGTACTGGTAGTCTGAAGGATAGAGGGCTGAGGAGTGATTGATAAGACTAAAGGAGTACAATGGATAGGAGGTGAGGTTTCCTTTGGGTTTAAAGCAAAAGGAGAACCTAAAGAATAAGGAGCTTTATGAATCTCTAAGAGTTTTTCTTCATTGCTAGTATTAGATGCTATACTCTCAACATGTATTTGTTCTATTACAGGCCATTCTTGAAGAGATATAGGAGATTGTTTAGGTTTACCTGAACCTGATGCTCCTTTCCGCAATACCTTTCCCTCTTTGATGATTTTTTCAAGGTCAAGTACTGGGTCAACTTGTAGCTTCTAAGGATTTCTCTGAGTATGCCTTACAAACTGAGCCATAACTATGAAGTGGAGTCACCAAGAGATTCGACCTCGAGTAGTGTCACCAGATAGATGATTACAACCAAAAAAGTGCATAGACTTTGTCTATCATCAAAGATGGATCTATGTCGTTTCCCAGGGAAGCTGAGCTTCAGTTTCCTCTCCCCAGCAATGGCTCCAATTATGTTAGGACTCTAGGAAACTCTCCTAGGTTGCAGTTCGGAGATGCCTAACATATCATCTTCAATATTGTTCTTAGAACTATTGGAATGGATGATGGTTTGGATCAAGTCAGATAACCATTTTAGCTCTATTCTCACTCAAGACATGCATGAACACTCTCACCAATACAAGGCTTTAAACCACTAATGCTCAATAATTTATAAATTCAATGGATAGATGGAGAATACTAACTATACCAGTAGATTTCATACATAACACATATAAATGGCTAGCTATAGGAAGTAAATGAGACTTGCAAATCTAATTTATCAATGCAGAGATAAGATGACAGTTATCTGGCATTAGACACAACAGAAAACCTGGATAACCTATTCATGTGCAAACATAGAACAACAAAGAGAATGGACATTGAACATATAATAGCAAAATAAGCTTATATTGCTAGAATGAAGATGAGAAGCTTGAAGGGACAGAGGAGGAACAATATCCAGAAGTTGAACCCTTGTTACCTCTAGTTTTCAGCCATTTATAGGCCTTTTACAATGTTCCCGAGCTCTCAAAGGCTCAGAGTCTTAATTTGTTTGATATGTCTTGTTAACTGATTGATTCCTTGAAGAGGCAAGCATGGCTTGGAGGTTTTTTCCTTCTGACAGAGGAATAACCACCTTCAGGTAGTTTGATGCACTTTCTGGGGGCTCTCTCATGCCGAAGATGCCCCATGATATTTGTTTTGAGAAGCTGCGTTGTGGCCTTTGATATTTTGTTTGTTTTGGACAATTGCGCGTGTTGTGTTGCGTTATGCTGCTCCTCTGCCTCTTTGTCAGTTTGGGGATGAACTACACGTGATGTGGCCCTTTCAAAGGTTTAACAATGCATGATTTCTGTTAAAACAGAACAGCGCTACCCTATTGTGGACTTCTGCCTTAAAGAATGATTGTTTCTATTTTAAATAGAAAGCACAGTAACATTGAGAAATCCCACCCCTCTTTGTCCTTTTCGGACTTCAGAAGTCCTCAGATATGGCTTATTTCCTCTCGAGTTTGCCCTTGTAGTGATAGCACATCTCCACCGTTGATCTGGGAGTCCTAGATCCAATGGTGGTGATCCATTTTGGGCGCCTCTTTTGTATTGGAGTTAATCACCCGATGAGGGCAGTTTTCTCTCTCCTCGTCCTGGACACATGGTGACTACTGTATGGAATCAGGTGGGTTTTAGCGTAAACCACTTATCACCTTTGGCTCCCCTGAAATCTTGCCGGTTTTGTCATTTTCTTTGTGTTTCAAAAATGCACCAGAACATTGAAAATCATTAAAAAATGGACTTTGGCAGACTTAAAAAATTATATTTTCACTTCCCGGACCCTTTTGGGTCTGGGCTTCATCGTAATTGGTGCTACCCTGTTTCCCTCTGTATTTTGTTATATAACAAAATACATTAAAATTCATTTACAATAGGCTTACTGCGGACCTAAAATTTTATCGAATATGTTGTATATAACCGTCGGGTCCGGTTATCGGGTCGCCCATGTGTATATGCCTACTCCCTTTGTAAAGCGGATGCGACATAGTGATGCGATCAATCGCAATTGCATGTCATTGATGCCTAGGGCCTTTTACTTTAATCACCGATGCGACCCACCGATCCAATCACCCGAGATTGTTGATCAGCGGGTCTTGCGCCCATACTTAAATCATCCTCTCTGCTTAGCCAATTGCAATTAGCCACTTAGATCTGGACCATTGATCGGCTAGATCTATCGGCTAGTATTATTTCACTGTTTAAAGCCTACGATACTTGATTTTCATTGTTTTCTTTGGCTTTTTACCTCCCAATAGTGTATTTCCACCCTTCCAAGGGCTCTCCTCTTGCACTGCTTTTGACCTTTGGATGATTTTGAGCAAATGCTCAAGATTTCAAGAGCAGTTTTGGATCCCTTGGGATGATTTTTAAGCAAATTTGGAGACTTTAAGAGAATATATGGACTTGATTTTGGGCCTTTTGTCAGTGAGGCTAACAATCCCTACACTCTAGTCTCAGCTAGGTCTTTCTTTGAACTAACATGCATGAGTCATGAGGGAATCTTCAGTTAACTAGAGTAGCACTAGTGGATGCACTAGTGCACCAACTGATTGTTAGTCCTCTATTAGTTCCAAAAACAATTTGGAACTAATTTAACTGAACTTAACTTAGTAAACTGAGTGATCTAATTTCCAACTCAATATAAACTCATACTGGATCCCTAAAATTTAGGGAGAACATATACATGACTATAGAAAGACTTCCAACTCGAAATTCCTAAGCTAATTAAGTTAATTAAACTTTATTAACTATTTACAAGTTGCTATGAGAATAGAATTCGATTTTAATTCTCATTTTAATACAAGGAAAAATTAAACTGGAATTTCTTGTTTCCATTTCTCAACAGTAATGAAAACTACCTAACCATTACACAATGCTCAAAATTAACTGGATTAAATATGCAACATTAAATTTTGGCAATTGTTGCAGAAATGTGGAATGTTAATGTCAGAGTGTACAATGGATCAAATTTATCTACGCCGGCGAAAATACATTATATGTAATCAAAGATGCTACAGACAGAAAGCATTACAAGTATGTATGCAGATAGAAAGAGTTACATATCAAATCAACTATTACATGGTATGCAAAATTTTATATGCGAGGGAACATTATATTCCAACCAAAAGATACAACAGGCTTGACCAGAAAATGATGATAGACATCGAGTGTTGAAATTAGGGTTTTGTGCCCTAATTTCATACTCATGCAAAAATGGAATCAGTGGCAAATAACAATTTCACATCACTGAAGATTTTTTGTTGTGTGTTTTCAACCAAAAAGGACATGCCCATCATCCCAAGGTTGCAGATGGCGATGAAGATACATTGATAAAAAATGCGCGTGCGTGTGCAATGGCCTGACAAGAGTGTTGTAATGATTTATAGGCCTCCACACTGCTGAATCCATTTTGGTTCCTCTTCATAGCTGAAACTAGGCTTCATTCACTCTATAAAGGCTGAGATGATTTAATGTGAGGGGAACTTCTTTCTTTAGGATAAAGTTCCTCGCTTTGGGAAGTTGCTTATGAGCTATGGTTTCGTATTGGGGCAGGCTCCTCAGTCAAGTTCCTGATGGAAGAGGAGATGAATATTATTTGATATGACATTCATATTAAGCGATCTTTGTGAAATAGATTATGGAGGTGTGAAACTTCCAACTTGGATTCCAGGAATAATTCTGAGCTGATGCCTTGAAAAACTTATAATTGATGCATAAGTTACTATTTTTTATAATGCAAGAATGGGATATTTATCACAGTCAAAACTAAGGGAGAAAAATTTATGTTCTTCACAGTTTCTGGAACAACCTCTTTATATTGTAATGTTGATTGGCACGGCTACATATTAAATTTTTTCTAGCTTTGAATGGGATATTTATCACAGTCAAAACTAAGGGAGCATAGTTTATGTTCTTCACAGGTTCCGGACTGGTTGCTTTCTTTTATAATGTTGATTGGCATTACTACTCATTAAACTTTGTTGTTTGGCTATGATTGGTTGGTGGGAATTTTCCCTCATCAGCCATGCTCGGGTTGATATGAATTTTCTTAGACTTACTAGAAAATAATATTTAAAAAGAACTAATGATAACTTTGAAGTCACATCTAATACATAAATCTTCGTGTATCACATGAGAAAGCTATAACAACATTCACTGTGAAGATTTTCCACTGAGATAATCTCATGAACCAACACTATTATTTCGTTGGAGACTAGTGTTATTTTGGAAACAAGCATTATTTCGTTGGAGACCATCTTTATTATTTCGTTGGAGCAAACTTATTATCTCGTTGGAGACCAGCGTTATTTTGGAGACCAACATTATACTTATTTCATTGGAGACCATGATTATTATATCGTTGGAGCAACCATATATGTTGGAGCAGCCTGATATATTTCATTGGAGCGACCTTATATATATTTAGTTGGTAACCATAATTATTATTTTGTTGGAGCAACCTTATTATATGTATTTCATGCCTTATATGTATTTTCAGTTGATGATGCCTAATGAATGAAGGTGACCCCCAATAGATGTTAAATGCCAACAACTTCATCTAACAAAGTGAAGACTACAGTTCTTTTTTATTCTCTTTCAACAGGTTTCAATAAAATCTGAATGTCAATTTTCTTTAGCTTCGTTATATTCACCTTGGTTTCAAATGTTCATGGCAAGCTTGGTTATATTCACTTTGGTTTGCATTTATTTATGAGGTAATATACTTATGCCACCATTGGACCAAATTCAAGTCACCAACATTCCTTAATAAATACCACAACATATTGTATGCCATGATTTTGATTGGCTATATTCGCTTTGGAAAAGGTATAGAAACCTGAGTTTGAGTCACCATACTTCTTTAATAAATGGCACCACATAGTGTATGGCATGATTTAGTTGGTTATATTCACTTTTGAAAAGGTATGATTTCCATCATGGTTGGCATACAACTCAAAACCATTTGTTGAGTAATTAAAGCATTTGGTGGATGATTTCATGAAGAAATTTTGCTGCAAAAGAAACTCGGCCAACTAAAAAGTGAGGAGAGGTTTCACACCTCCTGAAGCTGTCATTTGAGGAATTTTTTTGTTTTTATTACAACACTTCTGATATAGATCATTTCCTTCTCTTGTGGTTGTCCAAAGTTGCACTAAAACCAAATTTCAAGTCCAATCAGAGAAGGTTTGGGGCTTATTTTTCATATTGTTTTGAAGTAATATTCCTTTATGACCTAACAAAGAAACCTATGTGGGTAGAGGTGAAGCTTCGATTGTGGTAGACCTGACTGTAAATTATAATAGGAGAATCCTCATTGTGGCGATATAAATTTTCTTTGGAGCTGCCCTCTTGAACACTTGTCCAGACTTAAATCTTTACCAGAGTTTCTTTTTGAACACCTTTTTAGACTCAAAACATTGTTGAAGCAACATTTTTGAAGATATCTATGAAGACACTTTTTAGAGAATTCCCTGAAGAAAGCTTCGGAGCTTTGAAATGATATTGGAAACCACCAAAGCAACCTTGTGAGACCAACCTAAAGCATATGTTAAAAAAAAAAATTGTAGTCATTGGAGATCTTGGAGCAGTGCTTTGGAAAATATTTGTTGAAACTCATTGGAAAATCATGTCCTTAAAGACCATTAAAGACTTATAGAAGAAATATTGTTGAATTCCTTATGATGTAGCCTTATAGAAGTTTTCTTGAAGCTAATTTCATTGAGCCTGATCATGCCAAACAAGTATTTGAAAGGACTACTATGTTACTCGGGCTTGAGACTAATTTGAAACAAATGACAAAAGAATATTGGAATCTACATTGTGCTCTTTATATTTCTACAAAATATATAATTGAGGATGGTTACAAAAAGTTTTCTCTCAATAGTGTTTTTGTAATATTTTACGGAGTGTTCTCACAACAATATTTTTCACTTCTCTTACAATGTTTATATGTCATATAGAGCAACATTCATTCAATATGGAGGAGATCTAATAAGCCATTTGTAGTGGAATTCATTCAATGATAGCATCAAAATTGTTTATGCAAAACAAGGCTACAAGAAAGCTATAACCCCTTGCCATTGATATCAAGGGGGGGGGGGGGGGGGGGGTAAGCAGAGGTTATGGGAAGAAATGAGAAATAAGCAAAGGTTATGGCTAGCAAGAAGAAATATCTTTCGGGACAAAAGGAGGAGGATGACTGAGTTGCCATCAATGCCAAAGGGGGAGATTGTTGGAAATATTATCATTGATGGCAAAGGAGCAACATGCAAAGGAGCAACACAAGAACAACAAGTAAAGAAGTAGAACATGAACAAAAAGGGTCAAAGGAGCAACAAATACCTCGATGGCATGTTGATGGCTTGATGCTTGGATAATGTTGCAGAGATTGTTTAATGAAGAATTTGTGATGTGAAATTGTTAATTAAACTTAATTGTTGTGATGCAAAGGCAAGACTCGAAGGCAAATGAAAATATGTTGTAAAGATCGTTGCGATGCATTAAGGCTAAATATTGTTATTTGATGCTGACATTATTTTGATGCATTTAATTAGTACATATGGCTGATATTGGATGTATTATTCATTTTTTCTCTAAATATTCAAGATATGAAGAGTTTACAAATAAGTGGAAGGCAAAGAGTCAAGGTTATTCACTTCATATTCCTATGTGGGATACAAACAACCAACAATATATTTTTATAAAAGGTGTGATTTTGGAAGGCATAGGAGGTTAGAGAATGGGAGAATGTGAGATAGATGATAGAACTATTATGCATTAGTTACCTAGAACATATGGGGTTAATGTGATGCAGATTTGAAGGGAAGAAAAGGCAAAAATGAAGAGGGATACTTACAAAATGTATGACCAGCTAAACCAACACATTGTTGTTTCTTGTTTCCATCAGGGGATGGTAGCTTCCTTTCAAGTTGTGGCTTGATAAATATCCAGTTGGAGTTGGTTGAGGTAGGAGCCTCTTGTGGGTTGTAACCTACAGAAAACATATGGGATTTGGAGCTTCCTTGCATGTTGCAGCTTGCAAAAAATTGAGGTAGCAACCTCTTATAGGTTGGAGCCTATAGACAATCAAATGTAATAAGGAGAAAGAGTTTTCCTTTACATCACAACAATAATAAACTCGTGGTTTTCTCCCTTTGTGGGTTTCTACATATATCTAGTGTCAATATGTGTTGTTATTATGTGTTCATGTGATGGTTTGGTTTGCTTATTAATTGTTGTTCACATATTCAATATGTTGGTCATTATTTATTAAGATGCTCATGTAATGTTTCAGTTAAGGAGATTAATGAATATAATATTAATTTCCATGAGTATTCTAAACTTATTCAACCCCCCCTCAATTTAGTCAAGCTTTCATCAGCATACTTCCTATCGAACCATCTCTTGATACAGTTCTGGTGGAGTGTAAAGTTTCCTTTTGCTTTCATCCTTTCTTCCTGTAGCTTGTGCAATGCATCCATCCTACGCTGAACTACAAGACATGGCTTTCCTTGGGATTCTTGGGATAGTTGGAGAGCAAGCAAGTAGATGTTCAGTGGGAGGATGGCTTCCTTTGCATATACCAGGAAGTAGGGGAGGTATTCAGAGAAGGTTTAGGTGTGATTCGGTCAACCCATAGAGCATTCACTAGAGCGGAATACTAGTTTTGTTGTTAACAGTAAATCGTATTTTTGATAATGTGGATGAGGTTCTTATTTGTAGACTCAACAATACCATTTCCCTGCAAGTAGTAATTAGTAGAAAGCTTCAGCAAAATACCATTTTCCAATGCAAAGTCATAAATCTTTAATGAAGAAAAATATGTTGCATTGTAAAAAACAAGTGATACAGGAAAGCCAAACTTGTAAATGATGTTCTGTTGTAGGAAGATGATGACTTCCTGGTCATTCACTTCTTTATGCAGAACTGTTTTTGTCTACCGTGTGAAGTAATCTATAGCAGTCAGAATGTAGCAGTGTTTCTTTTATGAATGTGGGAAAATATCCCTAATGACATCCAAGCCCCACTATTTGTAGGAATTTACAGGGTAAGTTCCTCAGACAGAACACCAAAGGACACCGCTCACAAACAGATCACAGATCAATACACCAGTATTATTGACGTGGTTAAAACCCTCAAAGAGGGAAACAGTGCATGGCCTGAGCCAACACAACCACTTCAAGCAATTTATTAATAAAAGAATGAAAATTTACATAAGCTTCTCTCATGAACGGTTACCCTACAAACGACCCTCCATGCTCTTTAAATAGAGATCATGGACCAATTGGGTGTTAAGCCACGGATCAAGTGTCGATAATACCAAGGAGAGAATGAACTGTCAGATCACTACATATCATGACCATCAGATTGTAAGTTACAAACTTACATAGTAAAGAAACACACTTTACCTAACTCTACACTAGACCAAGTTATACTTAACTATTTCCTATGTGTCGGAATATCCTAACATCCCCCCTTAAGAACAACTTGGGATAGGATTGAAGGATGTAAAAATATGACACAATAGGAGAAGGAAGGAGGCATTAGAGCTTATCCCCCCTTAGTGAAAACTTCCTGAACTTCAACCATAAATCGAGTTTAGTAAACTTCGCCTCTATGAGAGCCTTTGTAAAGATGTCTGCAACTTGATCATCTGTTGAACAATATTGCACTTCAAGAACATGGTTGTGAATGAGCTTTTTGATGAAGTGCATGTGCAGTTCAATGTGTTTGTTGCGCTGATGTTGGACTGGATCTTTGCATAGTTGAATGGCACTTTGATTATCACACCAAAGTGTAGTCAGATGTTTCTGCTGAAAGCCAAACACTGACAGACCTGACGAAACCACAGGGCGTCCTTACTAGCTTCTACAGCACCATGATACTCTGCTTTTGCTGAAGACAGAGAAATGGCACTTTGTTTCATGCAAGCCCATGTAATAGGTCCTAAACCATAGCTCAAACTTGTGATTCTAATAAATCCCTATTGGATTTTGGACAAAATTGACCAAAAAACATGTCCAAAAAGGACCAAAATGTATAAGAATTAGACAATGACATTTAGTTGGTGTAATTCAACTATTATATGCTTTGTCTTTTTTCATCGAAATCTAATGATACAATTTTTTGTGAGATTGTGGTTTTATGTTTTTTAAATTGTGTTTTTGAATGCATTAATGTTTAAAAATCCCTTACAACACTCGGATTATGAAGATTTTACAACTCAAACTTGTGATTCCAATAAAGCCCTATTGGATTTTGGACAAGATTGACTTAAATATGCCCAGAAAAGGGCCAAAACATGGAAGAGTTAGACAACTGCAGTCAATTGGCATAATCTAACTATTCTATCTTTTTTTATGTTAGAATACGATGATACAATTTTTGGTGAAATCATGACTCTTTGTCATTTAAAATGCATTTTTGAATGCTTTCAACACCCTGAAAAACCCTTTAGCACTAGGATTATGAGATTTCACGACTCAAACTTGCAATTCGAACAAATTCTTGCAATATTTTGGACACAATTGACCAAAATATATGTCCAGAAAATGATTGAAACATAGAAGAAATTGACTACAACATTTAATTGGTGCAATCTAACTATTCCACATTTTGGATTTTTTTAGTTGGAATCCAATGATACAATTTTTTGTGAAATCATAGGATTTTGTTGTTTAAAATGTGTTTTGCAATAATTGGATTCAACACCCTAAAAAATCCCTAGAGCACTTAGATTATTCACATCTCATAGCTCAAATTTGCGATTCCAACAAATACTTATCGAAATTTGGACAAAATTGATCAAAAAATATGCCCAAAAAAAGACCAAAATGTAGAAGAGTTAGACTATGGAATTTAATTGGTGCAATCTAACTATAATTCTACAATTTGGATTTTTTGTCTTAATCTAGTGATACAATCTTTTGTGAGATTGTGATTTTCTGTTGTTTAAAATGTGATTTCGAATGCATAAATGGATTCAACATCATGAAAAACCCACGGATCACTTGAATTATGCAGATTTCACAACTCAAACTTGTGATTCCAACATATCCATATCATATTTTGGACAAAATTGACTAAGAATATGCCCAGAAAAGGACCAAAATTTATAAGATTTAGATTACAACATTCAATTGGCACAATCTAACTAATTTATGTTTTGGATTTTTTTGCTAGAATTTGGTGATACTGTTTTTGGTGAGTTATGATTTTTTGTTGTTTAAAATGTGTTTTTTAATACCTAACTAGATTTAACACCCTAAAAAATCCCTAAAGCACTCATATTATGCAAATTTCATAGTTCAAAATTGGGATTCCAACAAATCACTACCAAAATTTGGACAAAATTAACCTAAACATGCCTACAAAAGGACCAAAACATTACAAACTTAGAATATGGCATTTAATTAGTGCAATCTAGCTACTCTATCTTTTGGGGTTTTTCACAACAATCTAGCGATACACTTTTTTGTGAGATCATGTTTTTTTGTTGTTCAAAATCCATCTTTTAATGCATAAATGAATCCAACACCCTAAAAAATCCCTATAACACTATTTCACAACTCAAGCTTGTGATTCCAACAAATTTCTATTGGACTTTGGACAAAATTGACCAAAAATTATGCCCAAAAAGGACCAAGACATAGAAGAGTTACACTACGACATTCAAATGATCCAATCTAACTATTCTATGTATTGGCCTTTTTGACAGTGATTTGATGATACAAAGTTTAGTGAGATTGTGATTTATGGTTGTTAAAAATGTGTTTTTGATTGCATAGATGGATTCAACACCTTAAAAATTCCCTAGAACATTTGGATTATGTAGATTCCATAGCTCAAACTTGTGATTCCAACAAATCATTGCCATATTTTGGACAAAATTGGCCAAAAAATAGGCCCAAAAAAGGATCAAAACATAGAAGTGTTAAACTACGGCATTTAATTGGCACAATTTAACTATATTATGTTTTAATTTTTTTTCGCCATAATCTAGTAATACAATTTTTGGTGAGATCATGGTTTTGCAATTTTAGATGCATAAATAGATTCAACATCCCGAAAATCCCCTATATCACTCGGATTATGAAGATTTCATAGCTCAAACATGTGATTCCAACAAATCCTTGTTGGATTTTGGACATAATTGAGTAAAAAATATGCTCTAAGATGACCAAAATGTAGAAGAGATAGACTATTACATTCAATTGGTACAATCTAACTATTCTACATTTTGATCTTCTTCAATGGAATCTACTAATACATTTTTTGTGAGATCATGGTTTTTTATTGTTTAAAATATTTTTTTGAATGAATAAGTGGATTAAAACACCCTTAAAATCCCTTGAAGCACTTAGATTACGTAGATTTCACTGCCCAAATTTATGATTCCAACAAATCACTTCTAGGTTTTGGACAATTGATAAAAAATTATGCCCAAAAAGTTACCAAAATGTTAAAGAGTTAGACTACGCCATTCAAATGGCACAATCTAGCTATTCTACATTTGACTTTGTTTGTTGGAATCTAGTGAGACAATTATGGAGATATCATGGTATTTTGTTGTTTAAAATGCAGTTTTGAATGCCTAAATGAATCTAACACCCTAGAAAACCCCTAGAGCACTTAGATTATGTAGATTTCATAGCTCAAACTTATTATTCCAATAAATCCCTACTAGGTTGTGGACAAAATGACCAAAAACAATTCTCATAAAAGGACCAAAGCATAGAAGAGTTAGACTATGGCATTCAGTTGGTCCAATCTAACTATTATACATTTTGGATGTATTCATTGGAATCCAGTGATCTAATTTTTGGTGAGATCATCATTCTTTTATTGTTTAAAATGTGTTTTTGAATGCATAAATGGATTCAACACCCTGAAAAACCCTTGGAGCACTCAAATTATGCATTGTTCATAATTCAAACTTGTGTTTCCAAAAAAATCCTTGTTAATTTTGGACAAAACCAATGAAAAGGTATGTCTAAAAAGGGACCAAAGCATAGAAGAGTTAGACTACAACATATAGTTGGCACAATATAACTATTCTACATTTTGGCCTTTTTCATCACAATTATTTGTTCTTTTTAGTGTGATCTTGATTTTTAGTTGTTTAAAATGTGTTTTTGGATGCACAAATGGATTTAGCGCCCTAAAAAACCATTGGAACAGTTAAATTTCATGACTCGAACTTATGATTCTAACAAATATCTACATGTTTTTGGACAAAATTGATCAAAAAATATACCTAGATTGGGACCAAAATGTAGAAGACTTGAACTATGGCATTCAATTAGCGTAATCAAACTATTCTTTGTTGTGGTTTTTTTCATTGAAATCCAATGTTACAATTTTTAGTGAGATCATGGTTTTTTTGTTGTTCAAAATGTATTTGTGAATTCATAAATGGATTAAGCACCCTAAGAAACCCTCGAAGCTCTTGGATTATGTAGATTTCACAACTCAAACTTGTGATTACAACAAATTTCTATCCGGTTTTGGACAAAGTTGACCTAAAAATATGCCTAGAAAAGGACCAAAACATAGAAAAGTTAGACTACATCATTTAATTGACGCAATCTAACTATTCTATGTTTTGACTTTTTTTGTTGAAATCCAGTGATACAATTTTTGAGAGATTCTGGTTTTTTTTTTTATT
Source organism: Pinus taeda (assembly GCA_000404065.3). Taxonomy (NCBI): domain Eukaryota; kingdom Viridiplantae; phylum Streptophyta; class Pinopsida; order Pinales; family Pinaceae; genus Pinus; species Pinus taeda. Next base: position 39,194 of record APFE030405733.1, read on the forward strand.
TAAAATATGTTTTTGAATGCATAAATGGATTCAACACCTTGAAAGACACTTGGAGCGCAAGAATTAAGTGGATTTCACAGTTAACATTGTAACTCTAACAAATTCCTATAGGATTTTGGACAAAATTGATCGACAATATGCCTAGAAAAGGACCAAAATGTACAAGAATTAGACTAGGCATTCAATTGGTGCAATCTAACTATTCTATGTTTTGGTTCAACAGAATATGATGATACAATTTTTGGTATGATTGAGGATTTTTGTTATTGGAAATGGATTTTTGAATTTATAAATGGATTCAACACCCTCAAAAACCCCTAAAGCACTCAAATCATGTAGATTTCATAGTTCAAACTTGTGATTCCAACAAATCGCTATTAGATTTTGGACAAAATTGACTGAAAATATCCTAGAAAATGACCAAAACATAGAATAGTTAGTTTATGGCATTAAATTGATATAATATAACTATTTATATTTTGTTTTTTTCATTGAAATCCAGTGATACAATTTTTTGTAAGATTGTGGGTTTTTTTTTTTGTTTAAAATGCAATTTTTAATGCATAAAAGGATTCAACACTGGGAAAAACCCCAAAGCACTTGGATTATGTTGATTTCAAAACTCAAACTTGTAATTCCAATAAATCTCTATCATATTTTGGACACAATTGACCGAAAAATTGCCCAAAAAATGACCAAACATAAAAGAGTTAGACTAGAGCATTAATCTGGTGCAATCTAACTATTATACATTATGTATTTTTCATTGGAATTCAATGCTACACTTTTTGGTGATATCGTGTTTTTTTATTGTTCAAAATTTATTTTTGAATACATAATTCAATTAAGCACCCCAAAAAACCCCTAGTGCACTCGGATTATGTAGATTTCACAGCTCAAACTTGTGATTCCAGCAAATCTCTACCGGATTTTGAACAAAATTGACCAAAACATATGCTAAAAAAAGGACCAAAATGTAAAAGAAGTATATTATGACATTTAGTTGGCATAATCTAACTATTTTACATTTTGATATTTTTTTTTCAAAATTAGGTACTACAATTTTTGGTGCAATCATGTCTTTTTGTTGTTTAAAATTTTTTTTGAATGCATAAATGAATTTAGCACCCTGAAAATTTGTGGGAGCACTTGGATTATGCAGATTTAACAACTCAAACTTGTGATCCCAACAAATCCATATCATATTTTGGAAAAAACTGACCAAACAATATGCCAAGAAATTGACCAGAACATAGAAGAGTTAGACTCCAAAATTCAATTGGTGCAATCTAACTATTCTATAGTTTGGTTTTATTCACCGAAATCTAGTGATACCATTTTTTGTGAGATCGTGGTTTCTTATTGTTTAAATTGCATTTTGAATACATAAATGGATTTAACACCTTGAAAAACCTCTGAAACACTTGGATTATGTAGATTTCACAACTCAAACTTGTGATTCCAATAAATCCCTATCATATTTTGGACAAAACTGACCGAAAAACTGCCCAAAAATTGGCCAAATGTAAAAGAGTTAGACTAGAGAATTTGGTTGGTGCAATCTAACTATTTTACATTTTGGATTTTTCATTGGAATTTAGTCCTACAAGTTTTGGCGAGTTTGTGTTTTTTTCTTTGTTGTTTAAAATTTGTTTTTGAATACATAATTGAATTCAACACCCTGAAAAACCATTAATGCACTCGGATTATGCAGATTTCACAACTCAAACTTGTGATTCCAACAAATACCTGCTGGATTTTGGACAAAATTGATCAAAACATATGCTAAAAAAAGGACCAAAATGTAGAAGAATTAGACAATGACATTCAATTGACACATTCTAACTAATTTATATTTTGGATTTTTTTTAGAAATTAGGTGATACCATTTTTTGTGCAATCCTAGTTTTTTTTATTAAGTTTCCTTTTTGAATGCATAAATGGATTTAGCACCCTAAAGAGCCCCCAGAGAACTTGGATTATGTAGGTTTCACAACTCAAACTTTTGATCCCAACAAATCCCCATTGTATTTTGGACAAAATTGACCAAATAATATGGCACTAGAAAATGACCAAAACGTAGAAGAGTTATACTACGACATTCAATTGGTGCTATCTAAATTTTCTTACAAAATCGTTGAAGGAAATTACTTTACTTTTCGTAAGTTTCTACTAGCTCAATAAGCCAACATATTAATATGTTTTTTTTCTAAGTTAGACTTAGGCTTGTTACATAGTATTTTGTCACGCCTCCTGCACTTCCTTGTGACATTTCCCGAAGTCCCTAAAACATGACCATTATGCAGTGTACTCATTCATATGTTGAGCTCAGATCCTCCCTAAGACATTGATTGGAAAATTCCTTGAGCTTCCCCTAAAGGAATTAGCTCTTAAATCCTAATGTCAGCATCATCGTGCTTATGAGACGCAAAACAACGATGATCACTTGTTGCATTGCACTTGACCTACAATGGCATTGCTTTGTTCATTTGTATACCCGTGATGATCCCAAAAAGGAAATTTTCCTTAAGAGGATGAGAAGCTTCGTGATCTAGAAGCTTCCAAAGCGGTGAGCTAGAGGTTGTTTGGCATAGATGTGGTCGAATTCTCCCAACTTGGCCTCTTGGTCTTATCCCTTTGAGCTACCTCCTTGAGATGAGGGCCTAATTCTATCTTTGGAGAGGTCCTAACTCCCTTTCCTAGCCTATATATTCATCCTCTCCCATTCCCAAATGGTTGGTCTTTTCCTATTTGCACCCTTATGCTAATATTTTGCCTATATGTTATTCATTTGGCCTGGAGAAAGAGTGCTTGGAGTGCCTAGCTTGGACTTGGATATTCACTCAAGGAGAGCCTATCAACAACAAGTCTTAGTTTTATTCTTCCCCTTATTTTATATTAATATACAACTGCTGGTTTATTTTCCCTAAATGTGTATGCTTATGTATCATTTAGCTTAACATTCCGTGATCCGTTAAGTAGGATGCTTTTGAATATGCTATTTGTATTTGCATGCCTTGTTGTGTCTTGATCTCTTTTGCAGGTGCATAAACACTGAGAGCAGTAGGAATGAGCTCGTGACATGAGTGATTCAAGGTATTCAACAAAGGAGATTGAGATAGCATCAGAATGAGGTAGACCATCTTCTTCGTTTCTCTTTTCAATTGCAACTTAGGAAAGTGTCTAGTAGATTGTCACTTCAGTTGCTAGACCCACTCATTGGGCTAGAGGGATCGTCTCTGTCCGTAGAGAGGGTTAACCTAGACAACAAAATGGTGACTCTGCTGGGGAGCCTATGATCCTTTCCATCCAATCCTTCACCTTGTTTTTGTGATGACTTTGACCAACCATCCAATCCGAGAGTTGTTTGCTTGTCTGTAACTATTTTCACTTTCTGGTAATTGCTTGAAGGTTCTTGATTTGTGATGCTCTTGAAGATTTTTTATTTTTTCGTTATCTTTCTCAACCATCGCAGTTCTGTCACTCACAGTCGCGATGACATCGTGGATATGTTGATTATAGTAGCGATGATCACTGCTTTTCTTTTAACAGGGGCGATGATAACAGAGGTTAAAGAAAATTAGGGTTTGTCTTCTTGTTTTTAGTTTTTGCCTTATGTTAGTGGCTTACCAGTGTGATTTTAGTGTCCTTGTCTTGCTTGACATGTTTTTCTGATTACAATTGCCTCTTAATTTGGTTTTAATTGTGTTTGGAGCTTAATCTGCCTTCTAGGGTTTTAGGTCTTCTAGGCCATCCTTCATCCACTCATTGGTCTTCTCTTCAGAGATCGATTACCTTTGTTAAAAGTGTCTTTTTGTGTTTGGATATCTTTTGCAAATCACTTTTGGTTCTTGGGTATTAAGTTGTTTTCATTACTGTCAAATTGAGTAGATGCTTTGAAAGTCGTTTTAGTTCCATTTGGCAAGCAATAGATTACAAAATTGTTTGTTTCAATTGAACTGAAAGGAAGCATTTTCTTTGAATTTTATGTTTTGAAAAGCGAAAACGGAAGTGTTTATCTTTTAAGTAGTTTTCGAAGCATTTGTTGCATTTAAAATCATTAAAGTGAAAGAGATTTTCATGATTATTGAAGTTGTTTGCATTCTCTTTTGCTTTTTGCACTATATTACATTGATTGCATTAAAGTGAAAAAGAAATCATCATTATATCCTAAGGTAGTTCGCTTTAAGGTTTTGTTTTGGCATTGCATTTGTTTATGATATGAAAGATTAGATTTCATGTTTTGCATTTAGCATCAGAAAATTGTCATTGATGCATTGTTTCTTGTTTGATGAATGATTTGGGTGTTTATCTTCCCTAAATAGGTAGCTTTCATCGAATGAAAGGGTTTCAATTTCATCATTTAGCTGCATTTTAGGAACAGGTGACATCATTAAGGCCTTGAAATCAAAACATAATTTCAAGATCAACTTTAAAATATATCAATTAATCTAAGGAGAATTTTAAACATTAATGTTCATACTTATTGGTCTAGGCTAGAGACTTGTTCCGACATCTATAAAACTTAGCAGTTGTGGTGAAGTAAAATTCTAAGTGTGGACACAAACAATTCCTCTAGCCCAAAACGGGTCTAGCCACAAACAAGACATTCTATGGAAGATTTCCTTAGGTTAGAACCAATTAAGAGGGCCTACCTCTTAGTATGCTTATCCTGTTTGGTTATGACCCTACTTTCTTGCTCCAGCCATCTCCTGTTTCCTTCTCGAGCACCTGAAACAAGTAAACAACAATAACAACAACTATGATAATAGAAAAATTGTATTCAACCTACTTAACAAGTCAAGAAACATTAAGCCATAAACATGTGAGATGACATATTATGTAGGAAATCAATCGATAGTTGCATATATATTAAATCAAGAAGAGATTACAACCGTTGTCTTGACGTTGTTGTTCTACTCCGACAAATCTGGGTTCCAACACACTTCCGTTAGCATTCCATGATGGCATCAACAATGGTAGTTTTAAGGCTCTTCCATTTAGTCTTCACACTAAACCAAATTCACACTTCTCCCTCACACACAACTAGAGAGTTACAACTATGAATAACTCACTGATTACTCCACACTCAAAACTTCAACCAGAGCCTAATTAGAACTAGCTTGTGCTTGGGAAAAAAGGGGGTCTATATAGCATGGATGGAAGGGAGATTGTTCCTCTTCTCATGGGAGAAGGTCATATCTCTTGAGGTTTTTCCATCCTAATAGGGGAAAGGATCCCAAACTAACCTCCTTAACTCCATCTGGCCCAACCATTTACCAGACTTCCGTTACGAAGCTTCTAGAGCTAGAAGCTTCAGCTCCTTATTTAAAAACTTTCCAAAAGAGGATCGGTGCAACTAGAACAAGGCTCAGTCGCTCCTGTCAGCGCTAGGGACAGTTGTAATCCCTGCATATTGGCACGAGGAGGACACGGGTCATTAGTGTCGGTCTTGTAAACTGGAAAAACATAATATTTTTGGGAAATGATGAAAAAGGGAATTGTTCTGCTCATGAAGAGGAACACAATGAGAGTTTCTTCATGAAGGGGAAGCATGTAGGGTTCATTGTAGAGGTCCTCCAGGATCATGGAATGGGGAGTATAGGGATAGTGACAAAATTTTGTGTAATAGATGCCCCCCAAAGTGTGAAGGTCAAACTAGAGTGAGGGCTAAAATTCTTTATGAATCAGTGTGGGGAACTGGAGTCTGTCGTCGGAAAACTTGCAAGCAAGTACAGATACATATACATTACTGAAAACTCTGTCAAATGATACATGAATTGTTGTGTGGATGAAACCATCCAGAGAATTATCATGTAAATGGATCCAGGCATGCACATAGCCATCCGATAAAGAGGATAATATCAAAATCAAGGTATGGTCGCAGCCATACAATAATGAGAAGGATCACACATGAAAACTCATGGTATGGTCGCAGCCACCCATCTGAAAGAGACATGCATATCAGCACAATCATGTCATACTACCTTGCAACCTGGAATTTTGTAATATGAGCCCAGGGTCTTGCGCCCCAACATGACCCAATCAACGTACAAATTCTAACATGTGAATAGATTTGTTGACATCGAACATGCTAGAAAATAGCTTGATTACCATCCGATGATGTTAACTATTAACAAGTGTGAGAGAAACCACCAATAATGACAATGGTCCTTAAGGTACTACCAGCACAATTCACAGAATGTGAATAAAGGGACTGAAGTTGAACACTCGTGAAATCACCTGATTGAAAGCCAATGATGTGAACTTGTCGTTGAGTGTGAAGAACTTGCCATTAGGGCATGCAAGCTCTAAGGTACTGGAATTGAGTCTCTCAGTCAACTTCCTGGATAATGAGCTGAAGTCGACAGGAAGTGACCATGTCAAAGGAGGGTCGTAATGTATCTCACATCATCAACATGAGACAAAGGGATGAAAAATGATTTTGGATGATACAGAGAATTAGGGGTAAGTGTAGCTACAGAAGGACAACTCTTGAACATATTGGCGATACAATTGGAAGTTTGGTAGCTTTTGGATCTAGAGGATCAGTGGTCATGATGACGTGGTAGAGATCAAATGGAAGGCAAAAATAAATGGCCCAATCCAGGAAGGTCGAAGATGAAGTGAGGATATCCCAACTTGAAAAGAAGCAGAAAGTGTCATGTTCAAGGGTAAGTTGCCGACACGAATGATTGAATTTCCAAATTTTCCCCCACCATTTCTGGCAGTTACCCCAATTATTTTTTAATCGCATGCTTGAAGGGGATAGCATATGCTTGCACTATAGGTTTCACTGTAGAGGTCCTCTAGGATCATGGAATGGGGAGTACAGGGATAGTGACAAAATGTTTTGTAACAACATTTGTCGTCTACTCTTTCATTAGATAGTGCTAGCACTGACTTGTGCTCCCCGTACCATCAAGTATATAAAGGAGACCCTTATAGGTTGCAAAACTTTATCGATAGGAAGCTGCGCCTGCCGCCCTGTAAACGTGATACACCGAACACAACATTCGGGGATATTGCTTGCACGTACATCAAATCCTTGGTAAATTTATTTGCTAAGGTGTATATTGCAGTTCACGGTTACTTAGTACTCCTTTAGCCTAGAATTACCTAAGTGGTCATTTCAATCTTTTCTGAGTCCTTAAATTTAAAAAGATGATCAAACACTTGTCAAGCTTACTAAACCAACGAAAGCGACTAGAGTCACCTTTTAGTCCTTTTCTCGACTCATAAAAAATGAAAAGGCAAAGTTTTTGTTTCTAAAAATAATTTCCCACGCTAAACATGTCAAACCCAAGTAGTTGCTTCTTAGTCCAATATTGTGTAATTCCATGTTAATTTCAAGATTTTTAATAAGCCCTCAATGAATCTCCTTTCCTTTTATGCTCTTGAGAGGAATTCATTGTGGCTGAACCATTGAGTTCATCTCACAGTTCCCCTTAATTTTCTGATACTAAAGGGTCCTCCCAAGGAGTTCATCCAGAGCTTCCTCAGTCACTTGAAGATCAAGGTTTTGAACTTGGGATTATTCCAAGTATCCAACCCATGTCTTCTTTCCCACCTCCATTGGATTCATGGTCACCTCAAGAATATGATCCTAAGACCCCAGACAATCCTATTCAGACCCCTGAGAGTTCTTCGGGGCTTGTTATTCATCCGTCGAATCCATTATTCGATTCTATTGTGATATCTTGTCAACATCCTTAGAGTCCTTATGATCAGCTTGGTATTCCTTTGGAGTTATCTCCTTGCACATCTCAGATTCCTCGTCACCAGTTGTTTCCATATATGGAGTCAGAGGGTGAAATCCCAACCTCTTCTCCGAGTCATTTAGAAGTTTCTGCTACTCATACTCCTCATGTCGATGATGAATAAGGGTATGAATTACCTCCAGAAGGATTTCCTTTTATAGGAAAAGTCCCATCTCTCACCCTTCCTGAAACTAGTGGACCCATGTTTCCACTTGGTTATACAACCTTAGCTCAATTACTTATGGGTACTCCTAGTGCTTCGTCTTTGTATCAAAATACCATTTGGTCTTCAAATTTTATGCCTACATCTAGTCCATTCATTCCAAATGTGACCTCTCAAACTTCTATACAAACTGTTGTCACATTAGTTCCCGTTCAACATACGATTCCATCGCAGCCTATATTTTCATTTCAACCAACCCTTCTTGTACAACCGACTATTTCAGGTCATGTTTCAGTTAGTTATTCTACACCTCTGTCAAGTGGACAGAATGTGACACCGCCTGGGGGGCAAATCCGAATATTCCTCTTGTGCTAGGTGAAACCAACGTTCGTGGATTATAGAGTCACATGGTTGGATTTAATCAACCTTATTATGGTGGTATTACTAACCCTGTTGGTCCATTTGGGTCAGGTAACATCCAATATCAATAGCCTTATATGGCTCAGATTCCACTCCAACAGGCTTATGTCCCATATGGTTCGCAAGCCTTGGTCAATCCGTATTACATTCCTCAAGTGGGAGCTTATCTTAAGTGTGGTCAATCCGCTATTCCTGGTGGATATGGTCAGATTCAATTCAGAAATTACCAATACCCACAGGGTATTTCCCAAGGAATTGTCCAAAAACCCTTGTAGCAGCAAGGAAAACCTTTGCTGCAACAGGGAAAACCTTTGCAACAACAAGGGAAACCATTGCAGCAGCAAGGGAAAACATTGCAGTAGCAAGGGCAACTGTTACAGAAGCAGGGGAAACATTTGCCACAATCTCACCAGCCTTTGCAGCAACAAAATCATTTTTTTCAAAAATCTACTCAACCTTTGTAATCGCAAGGCCAACCTTTACAGCAACAAGGTCAACCTTTACAGCAACAAAGTCAGCCTTTGCAGCAACAAGGTCAACCTCTGCAGCAGCAAGCTTCATATACGTATCAACAAGGTCAGCCGTTGTGAGCCCAAGGTCAACCCCTGTAGCAACATGACCAATCTCTTCAAGTTCAGGTTCAACAGGTTCAACAACCTTACAATCCATATGCCATTTATAGTGCTTATCAACGGCCTATGGTAGGTCAATATCAAATCTACCTTGGAAAAAATCCACCTTATGGTCAAGGTAACCCTCAGTGGGGACAAAATCAAGTCCTGTATGGACAAAATCCTCCACTGTGGGGGAAACATCCTTACCAACAAGGTTGGAGCCCGCAATTTGGGTCTCCTCAAAGGCCCTATATCCTATTCAACAAGAAATTGCCTTTCTTGGCTACGTTGGAGCTGCCTAATGTCTCACGACTCACAAATGATCCTATTTTTCATTCACCATATTGGCCTCCGGTTCCAACTAAAATTCCAAGTGATTGCCCCAAATTCAAAGGAAAGTCTAAAGAGGACCTGCAAGCCCATGTGATGGCATATCACATATGGTTCTCTTCAAATTCATATGTTGATGATTCTATCTGTCTTCGCCTTTTTCAAAGAACCTTAACGGGTGTTGCCACAAAATGGTATATCGAGTTGCCTCAAGCTACCTATGTTGACTTTAACTCTCTAGCTATGGCCTTCCTTACCCACTTCCAATTTCTGGTTTGGTATGAAACTGGAACTCATTTTCTCACATCCCTTAAGCAAGATACCGCAACCCACATTTTTGATCGTATCCATGAATGGAGATGTCGGTGTTGCCTCATCAAATTTGAATTTGAGATTGTTGACTGAATGGTTCAAAAAATCATTCATTAACAAGATTTCTAAGGATATAGCTATGGGTGCATGTCTTACTGAAGAGAAATCTATTTCTCGTTCTCAATATATAGACTTAGTCTATTCACCATCTGGCACGTTATATGAGATGTTGCCTGACGCTCCAAGGCCATCTTCGGATCTGATATCATCAAAGTCTCTCGATGTACCACATGTTGATGGTGTCATTGGTTCCATGTCTCAGACTTCCACTAAGGCTTCCTTGAAATAGAAATCTATTTCAAACATTGGTTCCAATAATCCTTCGAAAAATTTATCAAATCCTGGTAAAACCTCTGAGGTACATGTTTAGTCTACCTAAGTAGATAAGGCCTCAAAAGGTAATAAAAAGGGGAAAGGTAAAGCCAAAAATGATACCCCAAAATAGGATCCACCCAAATCATCTGCTAATGATGCTTCTAAGAGAAAGCCAAAATATCCTTGCCTCATCTGTGAAGAAGATCATTACACGAAGGATTGTCCCAAACATTCTGAAGTTAACCGCTTATTGAAAGGGACTCTGGCTATTTTGAAAGAACATTTTCCATCTCAGAAGACGCATTTGGTAGACCAACCACAATCCTCTACCTCCTCTGGATCCCAAGTTTTCATGATGCAAGGTTCATCACCTATTTCGATTGCTACTAGAACAAAGGACTATCAAACCCTGCATAAGCAGACGATGGAGAAAGAAGTCATCGGCACACCTTCTACTTCCACTCTGTCTAGTTCTGATCTGCTCCATATCGAGCACCGTAACAGTGAGTCCGTAATTCAACCACCTCCCAAGGGCTTACTTTGGAGATCATCTTATGATCTGAATGCTAGAGCTACACAACATTATAATATTGTTGAGGATTTATCTCAAACACCTTCGACGATGTCTACTTTGGAGGTTCTCTTAAACCTGTGCAGTGCAATAGAAATCATTGTTGTCTGTTATAGGCACTATTGATCCTACCGATTCGAGTCTGATTACCTTTGATCTTGAAATCACGTTCGTCATCTTCCTCATCAGATTTCTTTTCTGATATAGGTTCTCATCAAAGGAAAGATGATCCATCAGACAGTTATTGATGAAGGTGCTTCCACCTGCATCATGTCTGTTTTGCATTGGAAGGCCATTGGTTCTCCTTCTCTTAAATAGTCCCCAAACACTTTGGATGCATTTGATGGTAGAGGCTCCCGTACATATGGCATTCTCAATGAACTTGTTGATCACATTAGAAGGAAATACCGTTGAGCTAGAAGTGGAAGTTGTAGATGCGAATCTCAACTACAACCTTCTTCTCGGGCGAAGCTGGACCCATGCTATGTTTTGTGTGGTTTCTTCTTTGTTTTGGGTGCTTCGTTTTCCTCATGAAGGAAAAATTGTCACCGTCGACCAACTATCTTTTTTCTCTTCCAGTTCATCGAATGGCAATGTCCCTTATGTGGGGAATACCAAGATTCCTTATTAGAGTGTAGCGGCAGGTCTTTTCAAAGACTCTGCTTTAATGGGTACTTTTAATATCCCACCTCCGAATGTTACTTCGATCAATATGATCTCAGTTTCTACGGATCCTTGGATTATTCCTACTCTAGATTAAATTGATTCTTTTGGAAATTCTATGCCTTTAAGCCCATTAGAGAAAAATTATCAATAAATTGTCTTGGCTTCGATGGCCATGTTAGAAAGTCATGTCGTTTTCAGTATGAACCTAAACACTTATGTGCTCCTTGGCCTAGTTCTTGGGATTCTCCGGATCCTTTGAACGAGACATTCCCCACCAATGGGAGTATATTTGAGGTTATATCTCTGGACAAAACTCCCTATAACGTTCTCCATCATTGTTCTTCATTTCTTCCCAGCCTCAGTGAGATGCCTTTGTGTCTTGAAGAGTTCATTTCTCATTGCCCAATACATCCAATTCAAACACCTGTCCTGGTGCATGAAGTACTGTCGAAGGGTAATATGGGAAACATCACTGCTACTATGCCTCTTGATATTTCCATTAAACCTGGAATTGTCGAGAACATTCATATTGGGGTTTCCTATTCTCCCGATGAGATCAGGGTTTACACTTAATTTTTCAAAGAATTTAGAGATGTCTTCATGTGGTTATACGAGGAAATGCCTCGTAGTGATCCAGCAATAGTGGTGCATGAAATACCAACTTATCTTGGTGCCAAGCCTGTTCTCCAACGGCTTCATCCTGTGCATCCTCAAAAGGTTGCTTCTATTAAAGCAGAAGTAGAAAAGCTTTTAAAAGCTAGTTTTATATATCCCATGCCATTGATAGATTAGGTGTCCAACATTGTCCCTGTTACTGAAAAGTAGGGCACGATCTCTGTCTGTGTTGATCACCGCGATATCAATAACACATGTCCAAAAGACAATTATCCCACTCCATTTATTGATCAGATCATCGATGAGTGTGCTGGGAGTGAGATTTTTTCATTCTTGGATGCTTTTCCTGGATACAACCAGATCAACATTTCATTGGTTGATCAACATAAAACGACTTTTATCTGTCCCTGGGGCACTTTTGCCTATAAGAAGCTTCCTTTCGGTTTAAAAAATGTTGGCGCTACCTTCCAGAGAGCAATGTCTTACGCGTTTCAAGATATTTGACACATTGTTCAGCCTTACCAGCCTATTTTGCTAAGTGTCATGACCATCCGAATCACTTAAGATCCATCTTTCTGCGATGTTGGCATTATAACATTTGTCTCAATCCGCACAAGTGCATTTTCTGCGTTGAATTCAGTCTAATATTAGGTTTTGTGGTGTCCTGTGAAGGTATCTGAATCGATCCTTTAAAATTTGAGGCCATTGTCAACTTACCCCTTTACCTCATTACTGAAATTGCAAAGCCTTCAAGGAAAGGCTAACTTTATTCATCAATTCGTTCCTAATTATGCTGAACACACCAAGGGTTTCACTCACTTACTTAAGAAGGGGATCCCTTTTGTTTGGGATGAAGTTGCCCAAAAACCCTTTGATGCTTTCAAAGACATGCTTATCAGTGCTCCTTTACTGTATCCCCCTGATTATCGACACAATTATTTCCTATACTTGGTTGCAACTGATACTACCATCGTTATGGTGTTAGTTCAGGATGATGATGATTATAATGAACATGTGGTTTATTATTTAAGCTAAAATATTCTTGGCACTGAGTATCGATATTCCCATGTCGAGAATATTTCCTTGGTGACAATCCATGTTGTTCAAATATTTCGACATTATATCCTTTTACGAAAAACCATGGTGATTTCGAATTGCAACTTCATGACCTATATATTGACTCATCAATTATTGGGGGGCAAGTACTCCAAGTGGATTTTTATCCTCCAGGAGTTTGATTTGGATTTTACTACCGCCAAATCGAAGAAATCACTTGTTTTTGTTGAATTGATATGTTCCCTTCCGTCTGCAAGCACTCCTACTGATTTTATTGAGCAGATTCCCAATGAAACTTTATTTCTCATCAACACTCTTAAGCTGTGGTATGGAGATATTATCGTTTATCTTAAAACCCAGAACTTCTAATATGAGTTATCTCGATCTAAGTGATGCCACATTCGGCATTAGTCCCAACCCTATTAGATTCTTGGTGATACATTATACCGAGTCGGTGTGGACTCTATTCTTCGCAAATTTCTAACACTTGAAGAGGCTGAATGGGTTTTGAATGACTACCACTCTGATGCCTGTGGTGGTCACATGTCCGGCTACGCCACTGCACAGAAAATCCTCTGTGCTAGTTATTTATGGCCTTCTATCTTTAAGGATTGTATTATGGTTATTCAGAAATGCCATGAATGCTAGATTTTTAACCGCAAGTAATGCACCCCACCATCACCCTTACACCCAGTAGTTACCATTGGACCATTTGCTAAATGGGACATCAACTTCATGACATGTAAACCTCGCTCAATCGGGGGGCATGGCTATATTATCGTCGCCGTCGACTATTTCACTCAATGGGCTGAGGCGATGCCCACATACAATGATGACGGTATTACTGTTGCTCAGTTTCTCTTCAACCACGTCATAGAACATTTTGGTGTTCCTCAAGCCATTATAACTAACCATGGATCACATTTTCGTCAGTACATGATGGTAGAGTTGACCGCTCAGTTGGGCCTTCATCATGATAGCTCAACTCCTTACTATCCGGAGGCCAATGGCCAAGTTGAAGCAATTAATAAAGTTTTGATTATTATGCTTCAATGCACCATTGGGAAGCACAAAAAGGAATGGCATTTGATTTTATTCTTAGTTCTCTAGGCTTATATTACTTCCACTAAGATGGCCACTAGCTTCACTCCATTCCAACTGGTTTATGTTTTAGAGGCAACTCTTCCAATTGAATGCGAGATCTCTTCGGTCAAATTAGTTGTTGAACTTCTTCTTAACAACTCGCCTGAAGAGGAGCATTACTCTGCCTTGAGATGCTTGACGAGACCCATTGCATTTCTGTGATGCTAATCGAAGCCCAAAAGAAACATGTCAAATCTCATTTTGACCAAACCGTTTCTCCCCTCACTTTTTTCAAAGGCGAACTAGTCCTCCTTTATGATCGTGCTAACGATAAGTTAGGTGCTGGAAATTTTGAACTTATGTGGCATGGGCCATATATTGTCAGGTGTGATTTGAAGAAAGGCACTTATGAGCTAGTTGATTACGAAGGAAATGCATTGTCACAGCCCCAAAATGGGTTGTATTTGAAAAAATATTATGTGTGAAATTCGTGTAATGTCTTTTTGTACATTAGTGTGTGAATTCATTAGTGTGCATTTTTTATTTTTGGTGTGTTTGTTTGCTTTGCAGACATGTGTTTTTCTGCTTACCTTGTGTTCCACTTGATTTGTAGATATCGTCAAGTCATTTTCTCGATTTTGTTGATGGTGCTTGTAGTAGCACATGGAATTTGTCCTCCGCAGCTTGGGCACTCTTTTCCCCTGATGACGAGTTGATTGACTGATAAGGAATATGCCTTGGTTGGACAACTAACATAATTGTTGAATACAGTGTAGTCATTGAACTATTGTCAGAAGCAGTTGCTCTTGGAATTAGAGATTTAGTTGTCAAGTTAGATTCACAGATCGTTGTGTTACAGTTAAAAAATCATTATTCAATGAAAAATCCACAAATATTGCATATGTATCTATGTGTACGATAACTAGAGAGAAATTTTGATTTTATCACATATCAACACATTCCACGCAATTTGAATACATTAACAGATGCATTAGCCAATTATGTTCTTGATCGACATTTGCGTCATTTATAAAACTGATCATATTCTGGGCACATAAGTAGGAAATAAAACATGTATGTATGTCTATCTATCTATCTATCTATCTCTATATATATATATATATCTATATATATCAAGTTTGTTGAAGTTTTTACATCAAAATCTCAAAAAAATAAAGTGTTCTAGGACACTTGGCTTTCAAAGCCTACAAAATGTGTAAAAGAGCTAGAAAGTCTATCAACCTGCATAGTGCTCATGGTAGCACCAAATTGCTTTGATCACTCAGCCTAACAGCCGATGCTATATTGCAGATACTCCCAGTGTGTGTCTCTGCCAGCACAATGACAGCTCGTCTATAGTAGCATACTCTGTAACTCCTCGAGTAATCGCTTCTAGGTTGCACTCCATCTCAGTTAAGGGGTCTGCCCCTTCCTCATATTCATCGCCCACTATCTAATGAGAAGCCCACCGGGCTATTCGTGACATGCCAGGTGGTCTTTGGGGTCCTACATATGCACATTTATCATAAGTCAAGTTTCAGTTTACACTTTTACAACAAAAAAAATCATAAGACTTGAAAAAAATCCAAAAAGCAAGTCTTTACCTACATCAGTCCATTGTTCTTCGGGTGGCAGAGGTAGATCTGGATCCCATCGGAAATCTATGCTAGCATATGCATAATCGTCCACCATGAATAATTGGCATTGTAACCAACTAAAGAAATGTGAAGGGTAGGCATATGCTAACCCATCCCTCCTCGAGGCATGATTTAACTCCACCTCGCTAACCTCAGGCCTTTGGGGGTAGGATCTGGTACCTCTTCCCACTGATACCAGAATAGGGGTACCTGCTCTAGGAAGAAAGTCACCAGTATCAAGCTAAACCCGAATTGTCTTAGGTTCCCTTGCTTCCCTTTGGTCAACTGTCTTTTCATATTCACCAGAAGGCCTCCACACCAGTTGAATATGGTGGGGGTCAGACATTCAACTCCATACTGGAATTGGGATTTTTAAATATCATGTAGGACTTGTGTCCCAGATACATGAGATATGGTGAATAAGATGGTTCATAGAGGAAGTTTGTTGGTGATTATGGTGATGTTCACCTATCCACCCCTCATCATCTCTGCACCTGGGCAATGCCTCTTAATCAGAGCACTAGTACTCTCACCACCTAGGTGAGATCTGAAGAGCTAGTCTCTTTCTCCTCTTTAGGACAATCTCGTGATAAAATAGATGTCTGGCTCTTCTATTTCCAGTTCTTGGCCTTTTATGATAAATATCTCTCGATCCACATCCCAAAGACTGATTAAATAGGGTAGAAATACCATCTAAGCCCTCAATCTTGTAGTCCTGAAGAACTTCAACAACCCACAATATCTCAAGGCATTGATGAATTCTAGATTCTAGGATGCTTGGTGATATTTGGCCTCATGGCCTCTTTCTTTCCATTCTAGAACCATGAGCTCCTGCAAAACATCATTTAACACCAATTAGAACCTTTTTCATGGATTGAAATTAGGAAATTTTTCTTTAAAAAGGGTTTTTTCTTAAAAAAAATCTGCCTCGACACCATCACGCCTATTTTTATAAATAGAGAGATGTCATTGCGGGTGTATTTGTGCTCAAGAGATATTAGCGCGGGTTTGATGACCAAACACGCGATGATTGCCGACGCTCAAAATTTTTAAAAATCCTTCCTTCTAGAACATAAAATTCCATTAAAAATACATGAAAATTTGATGAAATGCAAGAGCAAGGACATATCTCTTACCTGTTGCAGACAATTCGCGAAATGGCACCCTGAATCTCCCGCAATGGTCACTTGAAAATCGAGCAAATTAGGGCGCAAATGCACTTTCAGAACTTACTATGGTAAAATGGTAAAAAATAATGTTACTTTTGGTTATTTATAAGTTTTGAAGTCATTTTTGTCAATATTTTAATAATATTTTATTATTATATCTCGATATCAGTGATGGGTGCATTTCTTTGTGTAGTTATAGGTGCTTTTAGTGGACAGTGATAATTTTTGACTGATTCTCGCGAGTTGTTGTTTTATCTCTTTTCCAGACTCGTTAAAAATAAACGAAAAAGGAACCTCCCTGGAGTCATCTTTAAGCCCTTTTCTGACTCTCAAAAACTGAAAATATCGTCAAGTACTTGTCATTTTGAACTTGTTAAATCAAATGAATCGACGTCACCTCAGTATACGTTTACCCCTTTTTTAGGCTGAGTTGATTATTTACGAAAAAGGTACACCTTGGTCGACATGGTCAAGAGGTTCTCTCAAATATTGTTTTCTACCTTTTCGGGTTTGAGAGACAAATTACGAAAAGGACATGATGGAGTTTTTTTCGTCTCTTTTTCAAACTCTCTAAATATGAAAAAGAGACTGAGTTATTCTTATGCTAGACTCGTTAAAATTTTATGACGAAAGACACGTCACCATGATGAGATCAAGTTTCTCGTTCCTAGGACTCATAAAAATTACTAGGATGGATTCATTCAAAGAATGAACTTACATGAAAAGCATATGATGTCCCCTTCAAGCTTGTGATAAAAATAATCAGGGTACTCGCTAGAAATAGTGGGGAAAAATGAAGATGAAACATCCTTTGTATAGGTAGCATGTCGCTCTTGAACATGACACTCTTCTACTTTCATGTCAGGTTTGGGATATCCTAACTCAGTCACTTATCCTCCTGGGTTTGGGTGATTCATTTTTTCCTCTCATTTGACTATTCCATTTGTCATCATGACCTTTAGTCCTATGTTGAGTCAAATGCTGCCACACTCTGGAGTTGTGTCGCCAATGTTCAAGAGAAGTCCAATCTATAGTTATTTACCTATACATTGTCTAACCCATTGTTACAGTCTTGGATCTTATTCATTTCATTCCACTTTATTCCTTGTTTCATGTCGATGATGGGGGACTCATCATTGCCCTCCTTCGACGAGTCACTTCTTGTCGACTTCAACTCATTATCCAGGAAGAGGACTTAGAAACTCCCTTTCAGCACCTTAGAGCTTGCATGCCCTAATGGAAAGTTCTTCGCATCTGACGACATATCTTCATCATTGGCCTTCAATTGGATGATTCCACGAGTGTTCAACCTCAGTTTCTTTATCACATTCACGGATTGTACTGTAGTACCTTGAGATCCATTGTCATTATTGGTGGTTTATCTCGTACCTATTAGCGATCCTAATCAGATGATTTTATAGCATGTTTAACTTCAACACATTCATTCGTGTGTTAGAATTCATACTTTGATTGGGACAAGATGGAGCGCAATACCCTGAGTCTTGTCTGATGTAACTTAGGCTGCGTGGAGTTATATGTTATTCATGATTGTACACATGATTTTGCTATATGGATGGTTGTGACCATACCATGGGAGTTTACATTTATGATGCTCCTTCTCATTTGGATGGCTACTCCCATACCATGGATCCTTTCATATAGTTCTTATCATCCATATGGTTGCATCCATTTTGTGGATTCATGTTTTGATATCAGAAATGTATATGTATATGCATCCTTGATTTGTAGGTCTCCTAATAGTGTTTGTCCTCGTCCTTGCAAAATCTCATAAAGCATCTCATCCATCACTCGTCGTTCTGCCTTCTTGCTTTAGGGGGCATCTGTTACACAATATTTTGTCACGCCTCTTTCACTTTCTTGTGACATACCTCGAAGTGCCCAAAACATGACCATTATGCAGTGTACTCATTCATATATGTAGCCCAGATCCTCCCTAAGATATTGATTGGAAAATTCCTTGAGATTCCCTTGAAGGAATTAGCTCTTAAATCCTAATTTGAGCATCATCGCGCTTATGAGACTCAAAATAGTGATGATATCCTATTGCACTACACTTGAATCATGATGGCATCACTCTATTCACTTGTATACCTGTGATGATCCCAAAAAGAGAACTTTCCTTAAGATTATGAGAAGCTTCGTGATCTAGAAGCTTCTAGAGAGGCGAGCTAGAGGTTGTTTGGCATAGATGAGGTCGAATTATCCCAACTTGGAATTTTGGTCTTATCCCTATGAGCTACCTCCTTGATATGAGGGCCTAATCCTATCTTTGGAGAAGTCCTAACTCCCTTTCCCAACCTATATATTCATCCTCTCCCATTACCAAATGGTTGTTCTATGCCTATTTGTACCCTTATGCTAAGATTGTGCCTATATGTTATTCATTTGGCTTGGAGAAGGAGTGCTTGGAGAGCCTAGCATGGACTTGGATATTAATTCAAGGAGAGCCTATCAACATCAAGGCTTGGTTGTATGCTTCTGCTTATTTCTATTAATATACAACTACTGGTTCATTTTCCCTAAATGTGTATGCTCATGTATCATTTAGCTTAACATTCCTTGATAAGTTAAGTAGTTTTATTTTGAATATGCTATTTGTATTTGCATGCCTTGTTGTTTCTTGATCTCTTGTACAAGTGCATAAACGCTGAGAGCAACAAGAACAAGCCCGTGACATGAGTGATTCAAGGTCTTCAACAAAGGAGATTGAGATAGCATCAGAACGAGGTAGGCCATCTTCGTCGTTTCTCTTTTCAATTACAACTTATGAAAGTGTCTAGTAGATTTTCACTTCAGTTG
The DNA here is from genome assembly GCA_000404065.3 of Pinus taeda. NCBI lineage: Eukaryota > Viridiplantae > Streptophyta > Pinopsida > Pinales > Pinaceae > Pinus > Pinus taeda. The sequence goes on from APFE030405733.1 coordinate 58,785, forward strand.
CTAGACCCACTCATTGGGCTAGTCTGCAGAGAGGGTTAACCTATACAACAAGGCTAAGTTACATTAGCAAATTTCTCACACTTGAGCAACTATTCTAAGGAGAATGTGGGTGACTTTTGCATGCCTAGACATAAGGCTGGTGCAGAAGTACTTGCTCAAGCTACAAAAATCGACACTCTTTAGGGTTATGGGATTTATATTGTTGATTGCATACTTGACTATTGACTTTCTCTAGAGACTCCTTTGTAGAGGAGAGAGACTCAAACATATTTTTAGATATATGGACCTAGTTAGGATTTGAGGTTCCATGGGGACTCAAATTTCTACTTCTTTGCGGGATTTTTCTCGAATCAATTGGCTCTTTCTGAGAAGGGTTTTTTTCAAATGTTTCGTTGGTATTCATCTAACAACCACTAATAAGATTCCCATACTGATGACAACATATCCATCTAAAGGGAACTTGCTCATAATCTAAAGACTGCTTCCACACACTATTCTGATAGCAAATATCTATGGAATTTGGAAGAGGTTGGGCGATATTCATATAAACACAGATCCATGCATATGAAGTGTACCTCCCTTTCTTGGTAGCTTCCGATACTTGGACAAAGTTTCAATGGTATTACCGATACCTTCAAAGATTTCCTCCTCCCAATATTCTTTAGGGAGAGAAAGGAGACAAACCCACACTAGAGATACAAGGAAATCCTCCTTCTCCAGATTATACCGCTCCTAAAATCTTGTGAAAAGGCCTAACTGTTGAAAAAATATGAACCTCCTTAAAAGACAC
>APFE030405733.1:60155-88899 GCA_000404065.3 Pinus taeda
ATTTTAAAATAATATTATGTATATTTTTCAACTTCAATAATAATATTAATTTTAAATTTATTATTTTAATAAACCATTTTTATATTAAATATAAACAAAATATAAACAAAATAATTCAATTTATATATGTTTGAATAATGAATTAGCATTTGCATGTTTATAGTATTATGAAGATTTTTAACTTACATAGTTTATATATATAAATAAAATTTAATGTCAATTCTAAAAATATGCTAACATAAATAACTTTGAATATAAATATAATATTAATTTTAAATAATATTAACATTAAATTTTGGATCAAATTTATAAATAATGAAATTATTATTTTAATATTAAATTTAAATTTAAAAAATTAAAAGATCAAAAGGAGATATTACTTGAACATTTTTGATTTTTATTTTTTGTTAAATATATTTTAAAAATTAAAATATACTTATTAAAATTATATATAAAATTAAGTAATAAATTTGTAAAGGAATAATTATATATAATTAAAATATAAGATAATTTTTATTATTTATTGGCACAATCACATTAATAAATGTGATTGATATATGTCGTAGGCGTCAACTTAATATATGTTATATTATAAATCTAATATGTTAAATTAATATGTTAATATATCAAATCTAAGATTAAAATATAAAACTCTAAGATTATAAAGTCAAGAAATCATAAATCAAGGGATTATTAATATTATAAATCCAAGGAATTAAGAAACTAATCGGATTAATATTATAAAATTAAAGGATCAATAAATATGGTTGATATACGCTAATAGGCATCAATGGATATGGATTTAATATTAATATTACTATTGATATTATTAATATTGTTGTTATAATAATAATACAATAACAATAAAAATATTTTAAAATATAATTATTATTATATTATAAATATGACAATAATTATAACAATTATAATGACGATTGAAAATAATTATTATTATTGTATAATAATACGATAATACTATTGATATAATCAACCAAGGGGATTGATACTATATTAATATGATACTATTATTAATAATTATTTACCAAAGAGATTATTAATATTAGAAACCCAAGTCATTATAATCCCCCGTAATTTTTTTTTTTTCTAACTAGGATTAATCTATTAATATGGTACAAAAAGGTAATTACAGAGAGATCTAGCCTCCAAAGTACTGAGCAACAACCATCATAAAATAATTCAGTTTAGTTGTGACTGCCCCAACAGAGGGGAAACCAGTCCAGGAAATCAAAAAAACCCACATATGGGTTGACAGTTTTGACGACAAAACAAAACAAAATTTCAAACATTGCATTGATCTAATCATAAAACATGAATTTAACCGAAAACTCCGAGTCAGCATGAGAATCATTGACCTGGAAAAAAGAAGCGCCACCTGGCAGCCATGTGTCAGGGCTAAAGGTTGTCTAGTGCCAATTCTTCTTCAATCTTGTATGCATATTTGTACCAGTCATCCTCTTCAGCTGACGTGTCCGCTCCCTGAGTTGGATGGACCATTTCAGCGCTCCCCGTGCCCGCATGCAGGCTAGATGTGTTGCCTCGTCGACTGCCAGATGCCTGAGTGTCACCAAGCATGCTGCCCACAGCTCGCTGACTGCCAGCCGGTGCTTTTCCATGTAGGGTGGCTCTATCAACGTCGGGATGCATTTCGCCTGGGGGGAAAACTCCTCTGTTACTTGGAGTTGCCCTGTTCAGCTCTTCTCTGTGTGCACCCAGAGGTGCCGATTGGTCCAGTTCTTCAGTGAAAGTAATTGTGACAGTAGCGGTGATGATGGGCCGGTTCATAGTGCTACGAAAATGAAATTGAGTGGTATGGGGTGCTGGATGCAGGGGGAGGGGGGAGGGGGAAATTTTCTATGTGAACTGCAGCATCCCGCCATTCAGAACCTTGAAAATGGGTCCTTCCCCTTCCGCTTCGATGTCTGGATATCAGCCAGGGAAAGAGCCGAAAGGGTTGGAGTTGTCTGTTGAAGAATCAGGGGAAGCCGAAGCAGGGCTGGGAGTTGCAGGAGGGCGGATGCTTCCGCCACGCGTGCCTCCCCTCCTGCTTCTCATTCTATGATGAACCATGGCGGGATTGAAGGCACGATTAGCAGTTGGGGAGGTGGTGGAGTAATTGTGCAGAGGATGGACCAGGGAGGGCTAAGCTAGAGCTAGGTTGCAGAGCCTAGTTTGTGAATAATGAAATCCATTACCCAGGTCAATGTAGCATAGCAACCAGCATCGACAGCCTGTGACAGTGCGAGAGCATGGCTCAGAGGCTTGTGAGGGGTAGACATAGTGGAGCAAGGGGGGAGGGATACCATAATACTCTGCAAACTCCATTGCTATGAAGGAGGTGGAGCAGTCTCAGCCTTAGGATGCATTTATTAGTTCCTGCAAGGTGCCTTGAATGTGCCCCAGGTGGGCTTGGGGAAGGACACAAGTGTCCATTTGGCTAGCCCATCTGCCGCCCGTCCGTCTTGTCAAATTAATTAGCCAGAGAATCACCCTCATCTGGGTGCGTTTCTTCTTCCTGTACCCTTTCAATTCACACCAAGTCATTGTATTCCTATAACTGAAGAGTAGTGGTGATAACATTGAGTGTTCTTGCATATAGGGTTCTGCTACTGTCTACTCCAATATTTGCTAACAGATCAGCTGCTTTGTTGCCACCCCTTCGAATGTGTTTAAGGGTAACTGCCTTGTGGGTTGAGAGCCATTGCTCAATGTGCTTTAAGCATTTTGCCAATCTCCAGCTGCTGCCAACTTTGTGTGATGGAGTCCCTTGTAGAATTTGATTAACCATGTTGATGAGAATCTGAGAATCCCCTTCAATTATAAGTGGAAAGAAGCCGTGGTGTTGAGTAAGGAGAAGCCCCTGCCATAACCCCTCTAATTCAGTTGAATTATTGGTATCCCAACCAATTGAGCCTGTGTAGGTTAGAAGATGAATGCCTTTGTGATCTCTAAAGACTCTTCCATATCCTGCTTTGCCTAGATTACCTTTAGACGCTCCGTCAAAGTTAAGTTGTAGCATGTGTTGGGGTGGAGGAATCCATCAATTTGGTGTTTTCCATTGTGTTGAAGTTTTGCTCTGATTTGCTGGCAACTGATCCCACTGAAGATTCCAATTGGCCCATATAGACTGTTCCTGTGGAATGGACAAAAAGTCTTCTTCATACCAAGTTTCAAGCATTAAAATTTCTCGTAGGTTTTGACATATAGTATTCCGTATAACTTTGAAAAGGGAGGATTGGTCCTTGAAGATGCGACGATTCCTTTCTTTCCATATAGTCCACATGAGAAGGCTCGGGATAAGCTTTTGTAAGGCGTTTAATAGTTTGCTTTTCTATGGATTGATTGCCCGTGAACAGTGTTGGTGATATCCTCCTTAATATGTCCATCTTTTTGGCACCTAAAGGTGACTTTTTCCCAGAGTCGATTTGCTAGAGGGCAAGAGTTTATGAGATTCTCAGTGGTTTCTTTCGCTTGTTTGCAATTGGGACATACAGAAGGCCCCTGAAAACATCTTTTCCGAAGGCTGTCCCAAGTGAGGATTTTATTTTGGCATAGCAACCATAGAAAGGTGGATATTTTTTGGCCATATAGTGGGGGCCTAAACTTTGTTCCATAGAGTGTCTTTGACTGTATGGTTTCTTATAATTATATTGTAGGCTCCTTGCGAAGTGAAGGTTCTTCTCGCCTCATATCCCCATCTAATGATATCCTTCTTATCAGAGTAGCGAATTTTCCTGTTTGAGAGCTCTGTTTCTAGATTTTCCTTGATGAGCTATGTGCCTTGTCTGATGATGTGGTCTGAGCTTATCCATTGCCTGTATCCTTGAGTTTAAGTGGGTCTCCAATGTTGGTTGACCGTGACCATTAGTTGCCCTTCCTAGTCTTGTATTTGTTGGGGATTGATTAGACCCTGCAATTTAGGTCGTTGCTGCCACGAATCTTCCCAGAACCACACATTACTACCATTCCTAACTTCCCAGAAGTTGTGTTGTTGACTTAAATCTTTACGTTGTTTAGCTACATTCCAGATTAGGGAACCTGGGCCAACCTCTGTGAGTCGGATTAAGTCTTCCACTGGTCGATTATTGGCATATTTTGCACTCCAGAGAAGAGCCCATGGAGTATGGGGTTCTGAGATCCATTTCCACCAGATGCATGCACCCATGACTGCGTTACTATGTTGAGGATCATGAAGCCCAGTACCTCCTGAGTTTTTCGGCAGGCAAACTGTATCCCATTTTACCAATGCCCATTTCCGTTTTGGTCCCTAGTTGCCCCACAGAAAGGCTCTTTGAAGATGTTTGATTTCCTTGAGTACCCACTTTGGCGCTGCCAGAACTGAAAAAAGATAGAGTGACAAGGATTGCAGCACCGCTTTGATTAAGACTAGTCAGCTTGCCATGTTTAGAGTTCTATAAGTCCAGGAAGAGAGACGAGCTTCCATTTTTTCCAAGAGCAATTTCCAAGATGAGTGTTTTAAGGCAGAGTATGTCATAGGAGCACCCAAGTATTTGGATGGGAGAACAGCTATCGTAAAACCCAGGATCCTAGCAATGGAGGTTTTTGTTAAGGTAGGGGTATGAAAGAATAAAAATTGGGATTTAGCCTTGTTGATGCAAGCTCCAAAGGCGCTTGAGAAATCAGTCAAAATGGAATTTAATTTAAGGGCTTCCTAAACTGAGGGATGGCGAAAAAGCATATTGTCATCCATGAACTGTTGATGGGTGAAAGCAGGGGTTCTGGGAAATGAGAGCCCTCTCAATTGTTGGGAGTGAAGAGCTTCTTTGATGCTTCTGCCAAGGCCTTCCGCAATAATGACGAACAGAAAGGGGGAGAGGGGATCACCTTGTCGAATACTTCTGGAGGGGTGAAAGGGAGTGGAAGGGATCCCATTGATCAAAATGGAGAAGAAGGTAGACGTTATTAGACTCATGACCCATCAAACCCAAGGAGGGGAGAATCCAAAGGCGAGCAACATTTTTTGAATATATTTCTAGCTTAAGCTATCAAAAGCTTTAGAGAGATTGATTTTTAGGAGCATACCTACCTTTTTGGTCTGCTTTAAGGAGTGAATGATCTCGTGAGTGAGAATGATGCCATCTGTGATTTGCCTTCCTTCCACATAGCCTGATTGCTCTGGTGATATGAGTAGTGGAAGAAATGGTTAAGTCATGAAGCAATGACTTTGGAGACGATTTTGTAGATGACATTACATAATGCAATAGGCTGGAATTTGTTCGGAGTCTGAGAATGTTCTTCCTTGGGGATGAGAGCAATGAAGGTGGCGTTCAGAGAGGGGAGAATCCATCTATTAGTCCTGGATTCCTCAACGGCTTGCTAGACCTCTTCTTTGATTAGATCCTAGAAGTTGTGGAAGAAATTGGACGTGAAGCCATCTGGGCCAAGCGCTTTTCCTACCTTGAGTTGTCTCATGGCACTTTCTACTTCCTATAAGGATATTGGCCTGAGGGGAAGCTGATTGTGTTCCTATGTTATAATCTTTGGGACATTCTTGGTAATTTTATCTATAGCCGACAATCGGTCTATCTGAGGTTCTTGGTGTACCTACTGAAAATGAGTTAGAAGTTCTTGTTCTACATCCTCATGTTTTTCCAGCCACTCCCCTTGCTGATTCTGGATGTAAGTGATGTTGTTAGGCATTCTTCACTGAATAGTAGTGCCATGAAAGAACTTTGTTTTTATTTCACCCTCTTTAAGCCATCTAACTCTTGATTTTTGTTTCCAAAGCATTTCTTCTTGCTTTTCTCTTTTTGATATTTGTATTTGTAGGTGCTTTTCCTATGCTGAGAGGACTTCAGATATTCCTTCCATGATGATTCTTTGCTGTAGTTTTTTCATTTCTTGGTCCATAGTATTTTGAGCTTGGATGGTGTTGCGAAAGGTAAGCTAATTCCAATGTTTGATGTTGTACTTGAGATTTTTGAGCTTTTGCTGGAATTGATACATTTTGGTTCCATCCGAGGGTTTGAAATTTTTCCACACTGCATTAATTAGGTTGTGAAAATATGGATGAGTTAGCCAGAAAGCTTCAAAGCAGAAAGGCCTTCGAGTAGTGTTTCCTGGCCTTTGCCATTGAAGCACGATTGGCCAGTGATTTGAGCCTAAGAGTGGTAAGATTAAGGTTGAGAAATCTCCTCCAAGATGGATTGCATTGTCAGATAGCAAGAAGCGATCCAATCAGGAAGCAATTTGGTGTATACTCGCATGTTTGTTGTTCCATGTGTAGATTCCGTTGTCAAATGCCATATCTATGAGCTAGTTGTCTTCGATGAAGTTTTTGAAATGAATGCTTTCATTATCCAGTTTGGCCCGACCCCCTTTTTTTCTTCCAAATTTGTTATCATGTTAAAATCTCCTCCTGTGATCCAGAGCAGATGAGTTCTTTCAGAATTGATTAAGGCTAAAGTATTCAATATATCTATCTTGTTCATTGCTTCTTGGGGGAAGTAGATGTTGGTCAAGTGACCATGCACATTTGTCTCTATAATATGGAAGGTTGCTTGAATAAAATGCTTGCTCACATGAATATTAGTAAGTGTGATAGCTCATTCATCCCAGAATATTGCTAGTCCTCCTAATGCTCCTGAGGCGCCACTGCAACTCCTTTACTGCTCGGCCATGCTTTTGCAAGGGTATGATCCAATGTTAAAGAGTTACATTTGGTTTCCTGCATGAAGAAGATTTGTCGTTTCTCCTGTTGTAACATGTTTTTTAACAGTCTATATTTCCCAGGGCTGTTAAGCCCTCTGATATTCCATGAAATGAGCTTCATGAGGTACTGCTAGGTAGGGGATTGTAGTACTTTGTAAGTTTGGAATATCTTCCCCATTCCACCAGCATTTCCCCAATATGGATGGTTCTTTGAAAATCTGTTTTCCATCCTCTTTTTGTTGTTGTCTTTAGAGATGTTTTTACCATCCCATTGACTTCCAGGCTGGATGCCTACTAGCCTAGTGATCTTTGCTGTTGTGCTCTGGAGAGGATGACTTCTAGATTTTCCAGCTACCTTTCGAGGATCTTGTCATATTCTTTTTTCTTGCAGGCTTGTTCTAATCCCAGTATGTCCAAGTCTCCAATATCGAAGCTCTCTGTCTCCTCTTCCATGTGTTGGGCTTCATTTCGTTCTACTGCTGCATTTGTTACAGTCATGGTTTCCTGATGCATGATGTCAACATTCATGCCCTAAGAGTTCCAAGTCTGGGATTTACTAGGTGAAGCGGATTTGAGATCTGTGGATTGCACAGTTTTTTGGGGCTTCTTTGAGCTCGAGGGAGTGGATTGAGGAGGCATTTTGGGAATTTTTGCTGTGTGGTAAGGGGTTTTAGAGTTATTTAGCTCTTTCTAATTCAAGGCCTCAAAGATATTACTGGTGGATGGCTTGGATGCAGTGACCACAGGTTTTTTAAGTTTTGTGGAGGGTTGTTTGTGGTTCTTTTTGCGGCTGGAAACTTTGGTAAACCCATCTGAGTCAGGTTTGTCCAGTGTGGGAGGGTTCGAGGTATTCAAATTTGAAGGGAAATCACAAAATAAATGGCTAAGGGCATGGCATTTTCTACATCTGAATGGAACGTGCTCGTAATCTATTGATTGGATCCATTCGAAATCGTCATGATATAGACTTACCACGTCCGGGAGAGATTTGCTGAGATGCATATAAACACATATTCAAGCATAGGAGGTATATCGCCTGAGCTTCATCTCATCCACGATTTTGATGAATTCTCCCAAGCCATTCCCGATATCTTGCAGCGAGTCTTCATCCCAGTACTCCAAGGGGAGGGAGTAAAGGCGAACCCAGACAGGTGCCCAGCTTAAATCTTCTTTGTCTGGATTGAATCGTTCAACCCAGTCTCTCAGATATAGTCCTACTACATTGAAAAAATATGTTCCTCCATCAAGAACTCTGTTCCGGTCTTCTAAACAATTGGAAATCATCGTAAAGAAGCCTTTAGGCCCCAACTGCAGGGTAATGTGTCCTTTTGGTTTCCACTTCGCTACTATCCAGCCATGCAAAGTCTTCTCTATGGGTCAGAAGCCTATGAACTTACCAATCAAGGCGTGATCCTTCATGTACTAGATTTGAGAGTTAATCCGGTGGCTTGGGAGTTCAATCTTAGGTTGTTCGGCCGCCACAGGCTTGCAAGTTGCCAATGTCACTTTGGGAGCTTCGTTGTTGTTCGTATTTTCTGGCAGGGTTTTAGGGTCAGCTCCTACATCTTCTTGGTTTTCCTTCTTGACATTCTCTGTATTCATCGGACTATGTTCAACGTCATTGGGGGGAGGCGCCATATCCTCCCCCTGGGGGGTTTCCATTTCTTGCGTACTATGTCTTATCGTATGGTGTTTGTCTTATTACTGGAGAGCGATGGCAGGTTGTTGTGGTTTCTACAGGTCTGCCATTTGCAGGTCTGTCTCAAACCCTAGTCGCTCATGGTCGCTCCGTCATCTTTTATAATCCCCCGTAAATTACATTAAACACAAAATATTAATATCATAAACCTAAGAGACCATTATTATAAACCCAAGAGATTGATATTATAAACCCAAGGGATTAATATTGTAAATCCAAGGTATATGTACCTAAGATAAATATTATAAATCCTAAAACAAACATGGTTCACCATGGATGACCATGGTTGATTTTCATATTGAGACAATCCATGTCACAATGTGATGTTGGACCATGGTTGACCATGATTGATTTTCATATTGCAAGAAAATTTTTCACAAAGCGATGTTGGATATTGTGACATTCTTTGTCACAATGCAATTCTAGACCATGGTTAACCATGGTTGTCACAATAAAACGTTGGACCATGGTTGACCATGGTTTTCACAATGTGACACTAGACCTGTTGAGGCCTTAAAAATCGTTGTGTCAACACAGTGGGAAAACCACCCGGTTCAGACTTTAAGGCAACTCCTTTTCTATTTAAGCATTGGCTCCGACTGGATATAATGGGATTAGTTTCCCAATGAGGGTGATTGAATGGATATATAATTCTTATAGTGGAGTGAAATATATGGATTTTCAGCAATGAATCAAATGGGAAACATATACATTAATCTATTCTATAACCTGAGATTGTTTAACATTTTATTTTTTGGTAGGTAAGCACCCATGGGGGATTTGAACCAGTGACCTATCACAAGGAGTGCCTTAACAGTGCACCCATCCACTGTCAACCCAAAGCCCCGTGGGCGAGATTGTTTAACATTCATCTAGATGTGATCTACAATAATTTTCTATAGTGAATGACAATATAGATTGATCAAACGCTAATGGAAAATGAAAATATTTAAAGATGACTATTATGATTAAATAGTTCATCAAAATAATATGTATAGTTCATATCACATTTAGAAAAAAGGAAAATTTCTTAACAAATATTTAAAAGACATCAATGACAACATGATCAGAAGTGAATACCTGTAACACTGTTCTTTTTGAAATATCATGTAATAAACAATTTGTAGAGATAAATTCACTATTTATTTCATGAACAAAACAAAGGCACAAAGATAGAAATACCATATGCACATTTTCTTAGCTCACAAAGAAAATAGTAGTAGTTTAATCCTTCTCACAAAGGTAATTCCAGGAGTACAGTAGTGCAACTTCTCAAAATTCTTTATTGAAAATTCATAAAACCATGTTCCAGTTTTTCTATTCAAAAAGGATGAAAGTACAATAGTGCAAGCTTTCGTAAGCCTTCTTCATAAAATTCCAGACCTATATTTCCTACAATAGCTAAGCTTAAATAGCAAAAAGAACTCTAATCTATTGTGCAGAGCATTGAGGGAATTAAACAGATCCATTCAACAATGTTTAAAGAAAATAATATTTGGTAGCAGTTTCTTGCAAAGGATTTGTTGTCATCTTTAGCTTCATTTGTTCGATCGAATTCTTTAGATGCCTATCTATCTTGTTTGAAATGATCTGCCATTAATCAACATAGTTGTCTCTCTCTGTTATGGACCTCAACACAACAAACAAAGATTGATAAGATAAACATGAATGATATGATAAACAAATTTTATTTGAAACAAATCACTTTTGCAGGAAATTAGGAAAACACAGAGCGCAATAAACCTGACAGAGATCGTGGAGAGGAATTCAGAGTTTTACGGCTTATTACAATCAACTATCAGAGTTTAGGGCTGATCATAAAATAGTTTCAGTCGACATAGAACCAAGGGAAAAACTTTAGAGCAATCACATTTGGCTTGGAGCGGGAGTATTTCATATCAAATCCAAAAGGGGCCTTTTTTTAAATTACATCGCAATCGGTGATCAGAATGGTGGATGGCTTGTTATAAATTGTATCATTTTAAAATTTGTGATTTCCATGAATGTGAGGTCTGTATGAGTTGGATTGTATAATCCCACCGGGTCCGGTATAATCGAAAATCACAATCGACTCGGGTGAAAGGTTTATTACATGTTGCGTCCCTTTAAATTTAGCGATTGCAGGATCCCGGGGTGACGTGAGGGATGATGTCATAGTGACATCAGGGATGATGTGGCAAATGGCGTGGCTTTGACATGGTGGGAGATGTGACAATGATGTGGAAGCTTACGTGGAGGATGGTGTGGATATGATGTCATATTGCAATCAGTGTTGGGGAAAATATCGCAATTGGAAAAGGGAACGGTTCTTAGAATAGCTATAGACACAGGATTTAAATGAAATGAAGTTGATAATTCCCTCGGGTTTGAAGCTTATTTCAAATCTCAATCAGCTAAGGGAGGAAGTGGGAGACAAGACCTTTAGATTCATGTGATTGCAGTATAGGCCTTCGGATGTGATATAAATATAAATCGTAGTGAATAATACTCATGGGTCCGGTCTAATCGTAATCACAATCGACTAAGGTAATGGGCTATAGACTTAAACCTTTGTAACTTCCACGGTGTGGTTTACGATGCGATGTAGTGATGTGGCCTTGTGGGTCTCGACAGTCTTGGATTAATTTTTTTGCGCGTCTTTTCTTTGTTAAGAATATTTAGAACTATGGCCTATTTCCTTTGTATTTTGCACTTTGATCTTGACTTTAACTCTCGGTTGCAGAGGTTGGGTTAATCACATTTCACAATCGGCTAGGGCTCAGGCTTAAGGCCTTTGGAACATTTGTGTGGTTATGATGTGGGGAAGCAGGATGAGTCGAAGATTTTTTAAGATTTGAACTTTAGGGGAATAAAACTCTGGTTTATTTAAAATAACCCATATCTTTTAAATGCTTAAGGTTTTTGAAGCCTAAGTATAGTTTTGATCTCGAAGGCTATTAAAATTTGGTTTTTTTTGGGATAATCAAGGTTTAATATTTGGGTTTTAGTTAAAAAGCCTATGTATTCAACTTTGATTATAAGATTTTTTTATTTTTTTTAAATGAAGGGTCCCTATTTTAATATAATAAATTTCATAGGAAATTTATAGTATATTAAAATGGGGGATGTTGTATAGTACAACAAGACCATGAGACAATCTTTGTCAAAATGTGACCACGGTTGACCATGGTTGATGTTCATATTGAGACAATCTTTGTCACAATGCAATTTAGGACCATGGGTGACTATGGTTGACCATGGTTGACAATGTTTGAAAATGGTTGATTTTCATATTAACCATTAAATACCATGGTTGACCATGATTGGCCATGATTGATTTTCATATTGAGACAATTTTTTTCATGATGTGATGTTGGACAACGCTCGACCATGGTTGAACCCTTAAATTAATGAATCCAAGGGTTTGATAATATAAACCCAAGGGATTAATACCCCAACGGATTAATGACCCAAAAGATTAATATTAAACCCAAGGGATTAATATTATAAACCCTCAGATAAATATTAGAAGCCCTAAAATAAACATAGGTGACCATGGTTGATTTTCCTATTGAGACAATCAATGTCAGAATGTGACATTGGACCATGGTTGACCATGCTTGAGCATGATTGATTTTCATATTGAGACAATATTTGTCACAATGCAACGTTGGACCATGGTTGACCATGCTTGAGCATGATTGATTTTCATATCAAGACAATCTTTGTCACAATGCGACGTTGGACCATGGTTGATCATCGTTTATTTTCATATTGAGACAATGATTGTTACAATGTGATAGTAGACCATGGTAGACCATGATTGGCCATGGTTGACCATGATTGGTTTTACAAAAGATGGTTAACCTTGGTTGACCATGATTGACCATGGTTAACCATGATTGATAATATAAACCCAAGGGAATAATAAACCCAAGGGATTAGTATTATAAACCCAACATACATATAAATCCTAAGATAAATATTATAAACCCTAAAATAACCAATGTTGATCATAGTTGACAATGGTTGATTTTCAAATTAAGACAATGCTTGTCACAATGCGACATTGGACTATGGTTGACCACAATTGATTTTCATATCGAGACAATCTTTGTCACAATGTGATATTGGACCATGGTTGATGAAGGTTGATTTTCATATTGAGACAATCTTTGTCACAATGTGACGTTGCACCATGGTTAAGCATGATTGACCATGGTTGATTTTCATATTGAGACAATCTTTATCATAATGCAATGTTGGATTGTGCTCGACCATGGTTCTTGATATTATAAACCCAAGGGAACAATAAAGCCAAGGGATTAATACTAAAAACCTAAGGGATTATGAACCCAAGGGAATAATGTTAAACTCAAGGGATTCTTATTATAAACCCTAAAATAAATCTGGTTGACCATGGTTGCTTTTTATATTGAGACAATCAATGTCACAATGCAACGCTGGACCATGCGTGACCATGCTTGAGCATCATTGATTTTCATATCAAGACAATCTGTGTCATAATGCAACGTTAGACCATGGTTGATTTTCATATTGAGACAATATTTGTCACAATGCGACATTATACCATGCTCGACCATGGTTGAACCCTTATATTAATAAATCCAAGTGTTTGATATTATAAAACCCAAAGGATTATGAATCCGAGGGAATAATACTAAAACCCAAGGGGATTAATACTAAAACACTAAAGGATTATGAACCCAAGGGAATAATATTAAACCCAAGGGATTAATATTACAAACTCAAGGTATATAAACCCCAAGATAAATATTATAAACCCAAAAATAAACATGGATGACCATGGTTGATTTTCATAATGAGAAAATCAATGTCACAATGTGACGTTGGACCATGCTTAAGCATGATTGCTTTTCATATCGAGACAATATTTGTCACAATTCAATATTGAACCATGGTTGAGCATGGTTGGTTTTCTTATTGAGATAATGTTTGTCTCAATGCAACATTGGACAATGAATGATTTTACAAAAAATGGTTGACCATGATTGATATTATAAACTCGTGAATAATAAACCCAAAGGATTAATACTAAAAACTCAAGGAATTATAAACCCAAGGAAATAATACTAAAAACTCAAGAAATTATAAACCCAAGGAAATAATACTAAACCGAAGGCAATAATATTAAACCCTAGGAATATGGACCATTACATTAATAATCCCAAAGAAATAATAAACCCAAGAGATTAATACTAAAACCCCAAGAGAATAATATTAAATCCAAGATATTAATATTATAAACCCAAGATATATAAACCCTATTAACCATAATTTTATTATTTAATATAATAAAACAAAAATCAAATATAAAAAGCAAAATCAATTTACTATAAATAAATAATTGTATTTACATGTGCGCAATGCCTCAACCCAACTACTTGAGGGCTCCATCATATTGACAACTGCTTTGCATGTATCTTGTCATCTTTGCCACTCCCAAACTTTGTGGTCTCTGTACATAATTACACACTCTCTTTCCCTTCACATATCTTGACTAACACATTTGTGTAATTAACTACTTATGTGAAATGACATATCTTGACTTATACATTTGTGTAAATAACTACTTATGTGAAATATAGTATAAATCACTTAGGAAACTGTACAAATTTCGAATTGATCGACTTGTCACACAATAAACTCATTGGAAACATACCACATGAGATTGTTAAGCTTTACAATCTAAATTTCTATTTGAATTTGTCATGGAATTTATTAGAAGGCTCCTTGCCCATGGAGATTGGTAAAATTTCAATGGCTCAAGCTATAGATATTTCTTCTAATCACTTGAGTGGAGTCATTCCATCTACACTTGGAAGTTGTGTTGAAGTAATTTCGTTGAATTTATCTCAGAATTCCTTCCAAGGTTCTATTCTAGATTCACTTGAAAATTTACAAAGCCTTATGAGCCTAGATCTCTCTTCCAGCCTTTTACCTAGGACAATACCTATTACTCTCAATAAGTTGAAAATGCTTCAATATTTAAATTTATCTTTTAACAAGCTTGCTGGGGAAATTCCAACAGGGGGAATTTTTGCAAATGAATCAATTTCCATGTCCTTAAATGGAAATCCCAACCTCTGTGGACCAAAAGTATTATAGTTATATCCTTGTTCAACACCAAGAGGTCATCCTACAATTGTCAAAAAGAGTACTATTGACAGTGAGTGGAGCTAGTGCTTTTATACTCTATTGTTTGTTTTTAAGATTCCTATGGAGAGGGAATATGCATATACAAAACATTCATGTTTCAAGATCTATTTTCCAAAAGTTAGAGCATCCAAGGATCTCATATCAAGAACTTCACATAGCAACTAATGGATTTGACAAAGCCAACTTGTTGGGAACAGGTAGCTTTGGGTCGGTTTATAAAGGAATTTTGAATGATGGCACACCCGTTGCTATGAGGCTTTTCCAAGTGCAAAATGATCAGAGTGAGAAGTGTTTTAAAGTAGAATGTAGTGCCTTGCAGAAGGTTGAACATCGAAATCTAGTCAAAATCATAACCTCATGTTCCAACATCCATTTCAAAGCTTTAGTGTTCAAGTTTGTGTCTAATGGAAGCTTAGAGAAGCATTTGTATCCTAATAGATATGACAACAATGGTGAGGATGTATGTGAACTAGAGTTGAAAACACTATTAGACATTGCCATAGATGTGGCCCATGCAATGGAATATCTTCATCATGATTGCTTTGTGCAAGTAGTGCATTTTGATATAAAACCTAGCAATGTACTTTTGGATGAAAATATGTTAGGCCATGTCACATATTTTGGTATTGCAATATTGATTGGTGAAAGTTCTACAAATTCACATGCTTCATCACTTGCTTTAAGAGGATCCATTTGCTACAATTCCCCAGATATGTCTTTCTTAAACAACATTTTCATTTTTCTTCTCTCATTAACAATATTTATATGGATTGATTGAGTAAAATTTAAGCAATGTTGCTTTTGATGTAGAGTATGAGTTGAGTGGAAAAGTTTCCACCCAGGGAGATGTTTATAGCTATGGAATTATGTTATTAGAAATTGTCACCAGAAAACAACCAACCAGTCACATGTTTGTGGGAGACCTAAACTTACACAATTGGGTGAACTTTTCATACCCAAACAATGTGAATGGGGTAATTGAAAGTAGCCTTTTTAGTGAGGTGTATGGAGATGAATTTGATGAAAAAAACGTATACAAATGTCTACTATCTTTCCTACATTTTGGTTTTCTTTGTTCAAAACATTCCCTAGAAGAAAGACCAACTATGAGAGTTGTGGTAAGGATGTTGGAGAGTATCAAAGATGATTTGGTGGCAAATGAAGTTGCTTCTAGGAGATTGAGATGAAGCATATCCAAGTTTCTTATCAATACAAATGCAAAAATAAATGACACCTCTACATAAAATGACCAAAGTTCTTCTACATTTTAGCTTTTGAAATTGATAACAACAAAAAGTTGTCATTCTTGCCATTATCCTTACAATGACAATATTATGGCAATAATTTTGTACTTTTGGTTGAAACATATTTATGTTAGACAGTTGTCATGGAAATCCCACTATATTATGGATTGCAAATCTACATATCATTTGGTTTATAATCCTTCCATGGTGTTAATATTCTTATTCATGAAGTAAATGATATAAAAATGTGTGTTTTTTAATGTTTATTAATAAAATGATTTTTATTTAATATTCAGCCGTAACTTTTAATCTAATACATTGGCCAAATGAATTTATATGATTGGAAAGAGTAATGTATAATTATTTTTTGATATTCTGTTGATGACGTGGAAAATAAAGTAATGTGTTATTGCTTTTTGGGATTCTCATCAGGGTTCTTAAAGATTTGTAGAATAATTAAGTAATACAAGCCCCAGTAACTTTTAAAGATTAATGATGCTAAATTTTATGACATGTTAGTATCATTATGTAGCCTTTTTAGTGAGGTGTGTGGAGATGAACTTAACGAAAAAAAAAAATATACAAATGTCTACTATCTTTGCTACATGTTGGTTTGCTTTGTTCAAAACATTCCCCATAAGAAAGACCAATTATGAGAGTTGTGGTAAGGATGTTGGAGAGTATCAAAGATGATTTGGTGGCAAATGAAGTGGCTTCTAGGAGATTGAGATGAATCATATCTAAGTTGCTTATCAAAGTTTCTTATCAATACAAATGCAACAAGAAATGACACTTCTACATCAAATGACCAAAGTTCTTCTACATTTTGGTTTTTGAAATTGATAACAACAAAAGGTTTTCAGTCTTACCATTATCCTTACACTGGCAATATTATGGCAATACTTTTGTACTTTCAGTTGAAACATATTTATGTTAGACAGTTGTCATGAGAATCCCACTATATAATGGATTGCAAATATACATATCATTTGGTTTATAATCCTTCCATGATGTTAATATTCTTATCCATGAAGTAAATAATATAAAAATATGTGTTTTTTTTAATATTTATAAACAAAATGATTTTTATTTAATATTGCTTTCAATCTAATATATTGGCCAAATGAATTTATATGGTTGGAAAGAGTAATGTATAATTGTCTTTTGAGAGTTTTTTGATGACGTGGGAAATAAACTAATGTGTTATTGCTTTTTGACATTATCATCAGGGTTCTTAATGATATGTAGAATAATTAAGTAATATAAACTCTGAGTAACTTTTAAAGATTAACGATGTTAAATCTTATGACAAATTAGTATCATTCCTTATGGATTTCTGACTGTTTCTTTTTTAAAGATATATAAAATGAATAAAAAAAATTGTTGCAAAGCAATATACAATGTTTTGATGGAGAACCTTGAAATGGATCATTTCCATATCTCAAAGTAAAAGCTAAGGTAAAACATTCAGTGTTAATTGAAGACTAGAAGGCAAATACTCAAACTTGTAGCTAGTTTGTAATTGCAATGGATACTTGCTACTATACTCAATTAATATGTAAACCATTTGCTCTTGTTAATATGTAATCTAATCATAATGTTTCCTTCAGGATCAGTTTTGAGCATTATCCTTGGCCATAAAGATTATCACACGAGTTAGTTTCAACGCTATGATTAGAGAACAAAAATACTAGGCTTGTCACATAAAAACAATACAACTCAAATATTTTCTCTGCCAATAGTGTGTGGATAAATTATAGAACATGTGTGGGTTTGCAGGAGTTCTTGAAAATGACAACATCAAGGGCAAACTTTGCCTACAATTAATAGATAACCATCATATTGGATAAATTCTAGAACATGTGTGGGTCTGCAGGAGTTCTTGAAAATGGCAACATCAAGGGAAGAGTTGTTAAATACTACACACAATAAGTTTATGAACATTTTTTCTACACACATCAACTCTCATATGAGCTCAAATTAACCTCGTTGAAGATTAGAATAGGCATAGGATCAAATGATGTCGACAACACACATCGAATTAGATGAAAATATGTTGAAGGCATACTTCGTGTCAGATCAAAATTATGGTGAAAAATGTGGTAGCCACCAGGTATCAAACCTCTATTGTCTTGTTAGTAATTTAATACCAGCCAACCAAGAGATATACCCAAAAAAGATCCCTTTACCAGCCAACCAAGAGATATACCCAAAAATGATGTGGCTGATAAACAAGAAGTTTCCAATTCAAATAAAACACAGACATCATTTAATATAGAAAATGAGTTGGAAAAACTCAAAATTCACATTCCCATGATAGAATTGATGAATAAAACTGCCTATAGATCCCAGGTAATAAAGGCATTGAGCATAGGAGAAAATGTTGATACAGTTAATGTATTAGATGATCAACCTGAATTACTATTTGGCCCAGAAGTTGATGGCAAACTTCAAGAGGGATATATACCTCCCTTTTATGTTAAACTAACCATTCATGATAAAATCTTACACAACGCTATGCTTGACTCAGGGGCCTCCCACAATCTTATGCCGAAAGTAATTATGGAGAAGTTGGGATTAGACATAACCAGAAGGTATAAAGATCTACATTCATTTGATTCCAGTCAATTTAAATGCATTGGGCTAATAAAAGATTTATCTATAAATTTAGTCTAAATCCCTGCCAAAAGTGTACTTATGGGCATAATTGTCGTTGATATCCCTCCCAAATATGGCATGTTGATTTCCCGTTCCTAGGGAGCCAAACTGCGGGGAAATTTATAGATGGATATGTCCTATGCAACAATCCTTGTCTTTGGTCAGAACAAAAGACTCTATCGAGGGAAACATATGAAATTCATGGTCACCACTCATGATAGGCCTAACAATTATCCTATATATTTTTTTCATTGTGATCTTGACTCATTTATTCTGTATAATGATATAAGTGCACAAGAAAAAGTTCCAAATCATAATACTACGCTTTGTCTCACTGATGATGGTCAAACATTAGTTAGTGAGCAAGATAATTCAGATGAATTATTATGGAATTTGAGTTTTGATGGATCAATGAGTAAAGAAGGATTTGGTGCTAATGTATGGGTTTCTAATTCATATACTCATCACTTAGAAGGCCACTCCAATAAATTGAATTTCCAATGTTTGGATAATATTGCAAAGTACGAAGCCTTAATCTTAGGTTTACAACTTTTAAAGAAACTTGGTGCTAAACGGATTTCCATTCATGGAGATTCTGAATTGGTAATAAAACAAATAAAAGGAGAATACTCTGCAAAACATCCTAGGATGAGAGCATACAAAAATGTTGTGTTGGATTTTCTAGATTCTTTTATTGAATACAATTTGTCTGTGGTTTCAAGAGATCAAAACATTCTGCCTGATGCTCTTGCTACTTTGACAAGTGCTTGTAAGTTACCATTTCGTCCTACTCGTCCATATATTTTCGAAGTGAAAAATATACCTATTGTACCTAATAACATTAGATACTGGCAATTTTTTTGGAAATGATGCTCAGATTGACAATTTTTTGCAGTCTAAAAATGAATTTGAAGATGCAAATATAGATATAGAATTTGATGTAGAAGATACCATACATACTAGTGTAAATAAATTAGAATTGCATGAAATAGATGAAGGAAAACAAGAAACATATATTTTTCACCTGAAAGACAATATCCTACCTAGAGGGCTTGTTCCATTAGAATATTTATTTGATTTCAATGATGTAGCTAAGAAGCACAAAATTGAACCCACTAGAGTTGGTGTTAAGGAACATAATATGGGACTGAACTTCAACCTAAACTGATCAAACTGTCCAAATCCTTTCCCCCGACTGAAAAGCTGAAGTACATTAAATTGTTCAAAGGATTCACGATGTTTTCACTTGGAGTTATGAGGGCCTAAAATCCTATGACACCAGTATCATACAACACAAAATTCCCTTGAAAGAATATCATAAACCCTTTAAACAAAAAAGGAGGATTAATCCAATGCTTATGCCTCTGGTTGGAAAAGAGGTAAAAAGAATGTATCATGCAAAAATCATAGTACCTTTGAGATATTCCAAATGGGTGTCCAATTTGGTTCCCACTCAGAAAAACACTGGTGAAATCAAGCTCTACATTGATTTTGAGGAATTTAAATAAAGCCTCTCTAAAAGACAATTACCCTCTACCCAAGATGGACCAAATCCTACAGAAGGTGGTTGGATCTAGCAGTATTTCCTTGTTGGATGTCTTTTCGGGTTATAATCAAGTCTTAGTACACCCAGATGCTCAAGAGAAAACAACGTTTACTACACCTTGAGGCATTTTCATGTATGTGAAAATGCCTTTTGGTCTAGTGAATGCTGGAGAAACTTTTCGAAGAGCCATGGGTTTTACTTTTGCTGATGAAATCATTCATTTCATATATATATATCTAGATGACATCACTATTTTTTCAAAAATAGATGAGGAACACTTAAATCACTTGAGAAGAATTTTTGAAAAGTGTCAGAAATTTGGCATTTCTCTCAATCCCAAAAAAAAGTATTTAGTTTGCAAGAAGGAAAACTATTGGGACACATAATTTCGAAAGAAGGAATCAAGATAGATCCCAGTAGAATCAAAGCTATACTCAAAATTAATCCCCCTAGGAATATAAAGGAAGTTCAATATTTTATTGGATAGATAAATTTTCTAAGGAGATTCATTATGAATTTAGTTGAGATTTTAAAGAATATAACCAATATGCTAAGGAAATATATTGAGGTGAAATGGAACATGGAAGCTAGACAATCAGTAAAACATTGTAAAGTTGGCTTTAACTCAAGCACCTGTGTTAATTAGTCCAAATTTTGCTAAATATTTCCTAATTTTTTCATTTTCTTTAGAGCACAGCATTGCTGCAGTCCTCCTACAAAAGAACAATGAGGGCCACGAATAACCTATTTCTTTCTTCAGCAAATCTTTAAGAGATGCAGCATTGAAATATGACATTATGGAAAAGTAAGGATTTTCCCTAGTAAAGGCCATAAAATATTTTAGAGTGTATATTCTTCATTCACACATCATTTCTTTTGTTCCAAGTGCAGTAGTTAAAGATATACGGACTCAGAATGATCTAGATGGGAAAAGGGATAAGTGGATTGTTGTTATATTAGAATATGATATTGAAATTCGACCCACTAAACTCATTAAAGGTCAAGGGTTAGCAAAATTAATGGAAGAATCTAACTTACATGCTTTACATATAAATTTCTTAGCAATATTTAATGAACTAGATGAGTTGGCGACTCCACAGGTAGCAAAAGCTTTTGCTACCTCTCCCTGGTATGCAGACATTATATATGTTCTTCATAATTTACAAGCTCCTCCTAGTTTAACTAAAACAAAAGACTAGAATTATCAAACTTAAAGATGTTAAGTTTTGTATTTTGAATGAAAATTTGTATTGGAAAGATGTTGGTGGGGTTTTAATAAAATATTTGTTGAAAAATGAAGCAGATAAAGTCATGCAAGAGTTCCATGAAGGAGACTGTGGTGGACACCTGTATTGGAAGACTACTGCAAATAAGATTCCGAGGGAAGGTTTTTACTGGCCCACCTTATTCTCTGATATCCAAAAAAAAGTTACTTCATGCCACAAATGCCAAATATTTGAAGGTAAAAAGAAACTTTTTCCTTTACCCTTAAGACCTATATCTGCTGAATCTCCTTTCCAACAATGGGGCCTTCACTTTATAGGAGAAATCCACCCTACCTCATTTTCCAACATAAGTGGATTCTGAAAACCATTGCTTACTTTACAAAATTGATCCAAGATCTTTTGCTTATAGATGAATTAAAGAATTACATGCATGAATTGTAGCTTAACATAGAAATTTAATGTGCACATGAGAGAAGAGGAGAAACACATAAAGCATGAAAGAAGACAACAAGACTTGATAACGGAGTTTGTCCGACTTGGACTACGTCTCCGTGCCATACTCAATCAATGGGAAGGCCTTCATTCAGTAAGTGGCATGATAAAGAAGAGTACAAGCATTAGTTACAAAAAAGGAGTTTTATACCTCCATATTAAAAAATGGTTGAAAAATGCAAAACTCTGATGGAGAAATGGACAGCATCATTGCATTTGTGGCATCAAGAAATTCTAAAACATATAAAATTTGTCAAAATCTGACAAAATGAAAATCTGGCCCTCCTACAAAAATATGCCTCGAATTATGTGTGCTCCCTCCTCTGCCTGGGCGCACTAATGAGCTATGTTTTTAAATAAAAATTTGGATGGAGTTTATAAGAATCTCGTTGGTGGAGTTGGTTTGAGATTATTTTGTTACAGAGGAGGTTGGGTGGTCAAATCCCACCTCCTTTTTTTACATACCAAATCTTTTATTTTTAAAATGGATTAGATTGGGCCCACCTTGGGCGATCTGCCTACTCCATTTACTGTCGGGGGTCTTCATTAATAGATGGTGGGTGGGAGGTTGGGTCCGCACCCCAAGGTCCGGCCCACCTTTCCCGCTTGTGGTTTGTTTTTAATGGGGTTGGGTTCGTGCCCCAAGGGTTGGCCCACCCAAACTCTGTTCTCCATTACAACAGTCCGTCGAATGGGGGAGGGGCTGGGGGTCATGGCCCGCCCCTCCAAAAATTTATTGCGGTGACCATGTTTGGGGTGGCAGGGTTGGTGGCCCACCACCCTTTTTTAAATATTTTTTTATTAAATAAAACAACCTGGTTATTTTTGAAATTTTGGATTTTGATAGAAGGAATCATTTTAACCGGGCGACAATTTCGCCCAAAATTTGGTTGGAGTTGGGTGGATTCCGTCTGCCGGAAAAGTTCAAATTGTGTCTTTGTTAATCTTACCCAGTCAGCAAAACTTCAACCCAACTTTGACTGCCTCTATCTTCCTCATCCCGACTCGGATTGGAGTGTCGTTCACACTGTTGGAATCAGGGCGACGAGCACTTCGATCTGATGTCAAGTTAATTGTCTTTCTGCCACTTTCAATTTTGAGACTTTTCCATGCCACTAGTGTCTAGAGATCCACCTGGATCAATCATCCCCATTGAGCTTTTGGACCACCAAAAGCTTTATCAGTGAATTGGCAAGTGAGGGAATTGTTCCCTCACACTTTCTTTTTCCAGCCATCTTGCCTTGCTAGGGTGCATCCCCTTGAAACCAACTCGAAGGTATTCCACATCTCCTTGTCGTGAAGTCCTAGTTCTTCTGTCAAGGATGATATCTTCAGGTAGCTCATTGAGGTACTCTGGTGCAAAATCATCAATTGTAGGAACTGTGCCCACCTCTTTGGTGTCCATAATCAATGGTGGCTCATACAGCTTTAAGTTTTCCACTTTCACTACGGTGTACATTTGCACATATATCGGCAAATCGAGATGGAAGGCATTGTTTCTAATCTTCTCCAAGATGGTGAATGGACCATACTGGATTGGTCGCAAATTCTTCCCTTCTCCCTTCATCCTTTCCTTGCTAAGATGGAACCACACTTTGTCACCCACTTCAAATTGATGGTCGACCCGATGTTTGTCATGTTGAGACTTGTACCGGGCTTGACTTTTCTCCAACTGCTCCTGTACTGCTTGGTGAATCAACTGGATCTATTGAATGAATTGTTTTGTTTTGTCCCTATCATCACGTCCACTGGAGTCATCTTCCCTTCTAAAGACCATATCAAAAGGATCTTTTGGTAGGTAGCCAAAAAATGTCTCAAATGGTGAACGATGCATAAATGAGTGCACTTCTCGATTCTAGGAATGCTACACATATGGAAGATTCTTATCCCACAACTTAGGATGTTTCCTACAATAGCCCACAACAAGTGTACCATGGTGCGGTTGACAACCTCTGTCTGTCTGTCAATCTGTGGATAAAATGTCGTGCTTATTTTCAACTTGGTGTCCATCATCTTCCACAAGCTGGTCCAAAACTCTCTGAGAAAGCAAGAGTCTAGATCTGACACAATCGATGTGGGCAACCCAAAATGGACCCAAACATGCTGAAAGAAAAGATAAGCAGTCTGCTTTATAGTGATCTGCTTTTTACAAGGCATTAAAATACACATCTTACTAAAATCGTCAACGACGACATACAAATAGTCATGACTTTTTCTAGACAAAGGCAAACCTCCTACAAAATCCATCGATACACTTTCCCATGGACGATTTAGAATAGGGAGTGGTGTGTAGAGCCCGAGTTTTCTATTAGAGGGATTTCAAACAGAACACATCACACATCCCTTTACATAGCGAGTCACAATGTTCCTCATATGAGGCCAAAAACAAAATCTATGTACGTGACACAAAGTTTTTTCAACACCAAAATGACCAGACACAAGGGAGGTGTGGGCCTCCTGGATTACATGTACCCTTTCTCCTATTGGTATGCATAATTTGCCAAGGTGATACAACAATTTCCCCTGCAAGTGATAGTTGTCCACCTGTGAACCATGGGTTAGTTTTGCATAAATCTCCTTAAAGTCGTCATCGTTAGCATATTGTTCAACATAACTTTCAAAAGGTAACGAAGCATTATACAAAATAACAGAAGCAGAAATAGGAGGGAGAGATAGCATATCGACCACTTTGTTGCTAGTGCCCTTCTTATACTTTATTACCAGATGAAACTGTTGAAGAAAACCCATCCACCTGAAATGACGAGATTTCTACAACTTGGTTTGTGACTGAAGATACTGCAAGGGTTGATGATTTGTATGGATGATGGTCTCCTTGCCGATCAGGTAGTGTTTCCACATTTTCACAGTCTGGACCAAGGCATATAACCCTTTTTCATAAGTGGGATAGTTTATCATAGCCTGAGAGAACTTCTCCGAATTGTAACATATCAACTTCTTTTGCTGCATCAGTACAACTCCCATGGCATATCTGTTGGCGTCCGTCTCGATCTCGAATGGCTGTTGGAGATCTGGTAAGGCCAAGACCGTTGTGGTGCTAATCTTTTCTTTCAATTTTTCGAAGGACTTCTACTTCTTTCCTCCCCATTGAAAGACTTTGTTTACACTTGTTAATGTGTATAAAGGTGTTGCAATAATAGAGAAATTGGCAATAAATCTCCTCCAATATTGTACTGCACCCAAAAAGCCGCGAACCTTGGTTACACTAATATGCTTAGGCCAATTTACAATTGCTTCAACTTTAGAAGGACCAATTTTTAACTGACAATAACCAACAATATGACCTAGGTAAACCAAAGAGGTTTTCCCAAACTCACACTTTGACAATTTTACATAGAGTTTTTTCTTTTTTCAATACATCAAGCACTTTCTTCACATGGCATACATGTTCATTCCAACTTTTACTAAAGATAAGAATATCATCTAGATATACAAGAACAAATTCATCTATGAAAGGCCTAAAGAGATCATTCATGACCCTCATGAAATTGGCTGGAGTGTTGCAAAGTTTGAATGACATCACCATCCATTCAAACAACCCCTGTTTGGTCTTGAAGGTGGTTTTCCACACATCCTGCTCTGCAATTCGGACCTAGTGATAACCACTACGCAAATCCAATTTGGTGAAATAGATGGCATTCTTTAACTGATCTAATAAGTCATCAATGCAGGGAAGAGGGTAACTATTTTTCACCATGATTTCTTTTAGTGCTCGATAATCCACGCACATCCTCCATGTTCCATATTTCTTTGGCACTAAGACAATCGGTGAGCCGCATGGAGAAGTACTTGCTTTGATGACCCCTTGGTTCAATAGTTCCTTTTGATATCCTCCATTTCAATGGTCGACATCCTGTACATGCCAATATTTGGTAAAGGAGCGTGATGATGCAAATGGATCTCACGTTGGATTTCCCTCTTCGGAGGTAATCCCCTTGGTTCCTGAAACATCTCATCATAGTTAGAAATTAATTCACATAATTCCTTTTTATGCACATGATCGCAACCCTGGAAAGCATCAGATAATTCTGCATCTTCCCCCCTTACAACCATAAGCATGCAACTCTTACTAGAATTCACCAACCTCTTCATTTATCCTGCACTTACAAGGTTGGAATTGATTTTAGTTTGATGGACCCTTACAATATATTCTACCCCATCTTTTTTGATTTGGTATTTATTTTCATGACGGAAGAAGATTGCCTTTCTAGCATATAGATATGGACTCCCTAACATGATGCCACAGATATCCAATGGTATCACATCAAGTTTTACCTCATCCACTAACTTAGAAGCGATCACAAATTTAGCCTTGCACTGCTTAGTTACATTCAATTTTTTATTTATCATGTATCCATCCAAGTGGGTAAGGTTTTGGATGTGGTTTGGTTTCCAAGCCTAGCTTCTTTACCAAGGAATCTGAAATTAATTTTTCTTGGGATCCGGTATCAAATAGAGTTTCCACTTTTGTATGATTTATGATAACTCTAATAAGAAATAGTTCAATTCTCTTTCATTCATTAGGAAGAGACTCATCTACCGAACTAGTGCCTTCATGTGATTCAGAATTAACATGAGGTGTAAGAGTACCTTTTGTTCCTGCTATTGTGATTAATGCTTCATCTCCGGAATCAGATCCAAGGTCTTACTGCATAGTTGCCACTGTCTTCTACTTGCCTTTGTTGAAAAGTGGCAACAAGAAATGCTAAAAATAGAAGTGCTAAAAATAGTAGTTTGGGTACCAGTGCTGGATTGGGAAACGGGGAATGAAAAATGGAAGTGTTAAAGATAGCATTCTATTTTTAGCAGTTCAAGATGGATTCCTATTTTAGTCAGTCCCTGGACTAAAAATTGGAAGTAAAATTCGAATTTGATATTAACAACAGTTTGTAAATAATTAATTAACTCATCTTCAGTTAATTAGTTAAGGAAAATCAAACTTGAAGTCTATATTGGGACATGCAACAGTTTATCTATTAATTGAGGAATTTATCCATCAGTTAAAGAGATAAGGATGAGTTCTAATTTTAGATCTAATTAGTTGGCTCAGTTAACTGAGTCATGTCTAGTTAGATTGATTTAAACAGTTTGTTTAAATTAATGTGAGTTCAGTTAGTTAATGCTTGCATGGATGTAACTGTTGCACTTCAGATAACTGAATATTATCTCATAAATAACTCATGCATGTCAATTCAGAGAAAGACCCAGTTGAGATCAGAGGAGGGACAATGTACTATCAGTTGGATGGATTTTTCCTATAAAGGAAAATCATCCAAGTAGAAGGATTAAGGTTCCTTGAGGATTGTGCAGTTTTACAGGGTGTGAGATTAGTGTGAGAGATTAGTGTTACACTTGGTAACAGGAGGATCACCCAAGAAAAATTGTGTAAGGAAATATGAGGCTTAGGAGAAGTCTTGAATACCTGTGATCATCTAGGAGGATTGCACTGAACGCTGGCTAGCTGTGAGAGCTAAGGTTTTGTGTAATCCTAATGTATTTCCACCTTCATCTATGAGGATTGTACTGATAGCTGGCTAGCTGTGTGAGAGCTAAGGCTTTGTATAAATCCTATGTATGATAATACAGAGAGTGGGGTTTTAGGCTGAGGCTTTCCCAGGGTTATATCTTCTGTGTTATGTGTGATTGCTTTCTCTTCTTAGTTATACGTGTTCTTGATTGATATTTCTCATATGTGATTAAGGTTCCGCTAAATTGTTGGTAGATGTAGATCTAGTATTATGCTTTAGTGCATTGCATATATCAGTTTGATCTGCAGGTGAAATTTCTACATGATATCAATGAGCTAGCTGATTTGTAGAGAAAATTATACATGGTATTAGAGCTAGATGATTTGTAGAAACATTATACATGGTATCGAAGCTAACTGATTTGTAGAAAAATTCTACATGGTATCATAGCACAAGTGATCAAGGAAGAACAGTATACTAAGAGGAGATTTCAAAGTTTTGAGTTTTGGGCTGAGAGTTTGCAGAGCAAATCTAAAAATTTATGTACAAAATTTTTAGAAGAAAATAGCAGATTTGGATTCTTTGCAGAAAGATACCAAAAAAAAAAAAAATTGGTTGAATCGGAGTTCGGATGAGGGAGATATCGCTGATTTAAAATCAGCTCTTTTTCTAGAAAATTTCGTGACGGCGGGAAAGATGAAACAGATTGGTGTGCTAGCCAAGAACCTGCATGCACTTGACGTTCAAGATGCATGCAAAGCCTTGAGGAGCAAGGAAACTATTAGAGACTTGGTGGTTGAGAGGGAGCGTACATTACCTCTCAACATGTAGTGCCAGAAGAAGTCTCAGTCAATTGTGGAGGAGCCACAATTGGTGAAGCAGCTTCAGGAGGTTGTGGAGTAGCCACAACTGAGGAAGCTAAGGGGAGACATAGTGGAGGCATCCACTCATGCAGAGACCTCCAGTAGGGGGAAACTTCAAGCCAGGTGGGTAGAGGGATCACATGAAGCCATACCTCCAAGTAGGAAGTGGGGCGATGTGGAGTGATCGTCCCAAGGAGGAGGGATAGGATCCTTGAGGTACCCAACCTCTTTGATTCAACTTTGCTATAGGAGCCCCGATGAGGAGTAGCAGGACTGACTAATTTGGTAGAGATAGATGCAGATGGAGCAGCAGAGAGAGCTACAGTGTAGGAGTCTCAAGACTGTGTAGAGCTAGGAGGTTGCAACAATGTGAGAGGCACAGGAGTGTTGCACTAGTGCAAGATGCCACGGAGAGGTGTGAAACATTGCGAGATACATGGAGTGTTGCAGCAGCTCAGAGGTCAGAGAGGGAGCACTTGTCAGCAGCAGGTAGAGCTTTAGCATCAGAGTATGTTTCTAGCCCAACAGAGAGGTCAGTGGGGAGATTTTTTTTGTTCCGAGAGTTGTTGGAGCAACCACACTTGGTAGAAGTGTTGCATGCAGAACATTCCAAAGGTATGAGATCGGGTTCGAGTTGAAGCCTTTCTTGTTGAGAGGGAG